>BQNB010006084.1:0-93200 GCA_026074375.1 Tanacetum coccineum | reverse complement strand
TCTTGAGATATGGACGAACGGTGTTACATAGTTTCGAAATAGGGACGATTCATGCAACAACAAAAAAAATAGGGACGAGATCAGGGATTTGGCCTAAACCACATGGATGAACCATGTAATTAACTCTTAATTCTAATAAAAGACTATCATTAATTGTAATAAATCTTCATCATCAATTGTGTCAAAAGACTTTCTTTGTCACTCAAAATGTGTCATGAAATTAGTGTGTCATTGCGAATGTATCCAAAAAAATTAGTAAGATCAACATAGTGTGTCATTAAGATGATCTATAATTTTTGGTGTATCACTACATATGTACTAAAAAATTTAGTGTGTCAGTATATAAGTATCAACAAAATTAGTGTGACACTACAAATGTGTAAAAAGAAATTTGTGTGTCACTATTTATCATCAAAAAATTTAGTGTGTCACTACAAATGTAATAAAGATGAATTTAATAGTAGTGAAACTAGAAAAATTAAGAAAAATATCGTTTGAAATTGTTAAAAATAACCATGAATTTATTTACCACATTTATGTTCATTAATGAGGATTTATGTTATTAATTTTAACATATTAATTAAAACACCATGTAATGTCATTCATTGATCAAAATGCATCTAACGATAAAAAATCCTTCTTATCTTTTCTACACTAACCTTCATTCTAGAATAACCATACCATATATATATATATATATATATATGATGTTCGTCTAAATACGTATCAAACAAATAACCCTCAAATATATATAATATAATAAAATACATATACGTAAGCAAATTATTCTTAGGAAAGAATAATAAGTAATCAACACGGGTATCGTTCTCCTCGGTAAGAGATTAATGGAAATTCACGTTTATGTCAGGAATCGAGCTTGATTATCATAAAAGATTTGGATTTTGGTTTCTAATTCTAATAACGCAAATGAAAGCAAATAAAGGCACGCTAAACTAGAAATTAAAGACACAATTAAAATCAAACGAAAATTAAGCACTTAACGAATAATTAACGACTAACAGACTAACAGGAAAACAAAATATTATCAAATTAAACTCTTAAAACTTAAAATGCAAATTAATTAAACTAAAATGCATTAAACTAATTTTTGAAAAATAAAAAATATTTTTTTGAATTTTTTAAATTATTTAAAACTATTTTTAAAGTAAATAATACTAAAAATTAAATTAAAAATAAAATTTAATCCTAAAATTTTTTAGAAAATATATAAAAATCCTATAAGCTAAACAGGTGGTTTATAAAAGAAAAAGACCGAATAAGCCTGAACCAATAAGCCAGGAAAAATTGAATAAGCAATATAAACTATAACTAAAAAAATGTATAAGAAATAAATGAAAAGAAAGTATGACAGAAAAGACCCAAGGGCGCTAATGGTAGAGTGTAGGTTCGAGTCATGTGACCTACCTTTTTGGTAAAACATTTTTTTAATTTTCTTTTTGAAAAAGCTAAAAATAGGACAAAAATTATCAACTTTAATAAAAGGACTTTTTGACAGATCCTAATAATAAGCTAGAAAAAGCTACTTAAAAGGTGACAGTTAAAAAGCTTAATTAAGACTTAGGCATACCTAGCTTAAACTGATTTTAATTTTAAGACTAATTGCACACTCGAAATAAATACAGCGCCCACCCCGCCAAGCTGTAACACAGGCGTACCATCATGGATATCATCACAACACAATGGTGTCCCCAACAATAGAGAATAACCTTACGATTCAGAACAAATATACAAAGACACATTTGTCATGAACAATACCGAAATACAAAGAATCAACATCCTGTATTAATGAAAAATGGGTCTCACAATACAAAGACAATTAAACACAAACCCCTATAAAACCTTATAAACATCCAAGAATTCCATGGCAAACAAAATACGAAACAAAATTCCAAAATGAGAACTATCCAATGCAGCCTAATGCCTCTCTAAGCACTTTTATTAACTTCAACACCTTCCTACTAGCTCACTTGAAAATGAGTGCTTAAAAAACGTCAACACAACGTTGATGAAGTCAAAGGTTTTAACGACACCAATATAAGAATTAAAACCAATTACTGAGATATAAAAAAAACAAAACTGGACAACAATTAAGCTGACAATTTTTACATGCAACATGCAATCGTTCCAAAACAAGCAAGCACAATTAGGACGGAACATGCCCCCCCGATCCAAATCACAAAATAAGTTCAGCGTGAGGAATCTATCCCCAAACCCAGGACTCTTTGTACCGTGATCGCGCGACAGTTCATACCCACACAACGTAGGGCGAAACCACTGCCCACAAAGTAGGCGAAGAACAATGCAACATCATACAACATGCAGCACATAACATATAATAGCTACATAAAAGTCCATGTGTAACTTAAACCATATAATCACATAATCAAAACATTTCAAAACATATTTTGCATCATTTCCAATCCCAAAAAACATTAATAAAAATGGGACCTGATAACGAAACTTTCACCTATTCTCAGCTCACATTGACAAGATCTTGCACGCATCCTAAACATACAAAAAGTATTTTTATTACTCGTTAGCTAAAATGCCCACTAGCTAATGCAACAATCACAAATGATTACTTCTAAACCTACACAACGTTTATAATCTTTAAGTACATCATCCCAAAAACATTTCATATCCAATATGACTTAATTTATTAAACTTTCACTTTTATAATGTTATGCTAAATTTTGTAGTCACTTTATGACCACAAATAAAATACCAAAACACCTAATTGATGGTTCTCCTTACATTTCCTAGCTCCCCAATAAGTTGTGAGCTACTGTGATTTTTTAGAAAAATACTAGAATGGAACTATTTTGATTAAAAATTTCATCAAAACAAAAGTCTCAAATCGGATCTGAACGAGCACACCAAAAAGTGTTGACCGACCTTACATACTTAGAGAAATGTTTGCTTAGCCCTTACCGAACTGGAGTTAAATAGACCACCGTAAAATGAATTACTAAGATTTTTGTCTAACCCAAATTTTCCCTTTTAAGTAATGGGTTTTTTACTCTCCGAAATCAGAATCCAATCAGAACCCGAATTTAATTTTTAAAACAACTTTTTCCCTTGCGAAAAATATTTGACTAACTACCCTAACCTCAAAACGCTTATCGTGGTCGGTAACTTTGTTGAATACGAAGACATCTCTGAATTTAATTTAAGCTCAATAAATTGATGATTGCTATTTTTTAAATCCAAGTTAATGATTTTTACAAGATGACCTTTCAAAACTGCCAGCTTTTAATTCTGAATTTACAAACCCTAAAACCCTAATTACAACTTGCTTAATACCACTAGTCATCCCAAAAATGATTTTTAAAGATCAAAACCCTAATTTTACAGATCTTATATAAACTCTAATGATCCACCATAATAATTTTTATATGTTTTAAAGAAAACCAAACAGCTAGGGTTTAAAAGCATACCATAATTCTTGATTCTTGAAACCCTAAATCACCAAATTGATCTTGATAAAAAAATCTTCTTTTTCCTTCTTGGGTTCGACCGATCAAAACAAAAGGGAGAGAAAAGTGTTTTAGTGCTTTTCCTAAATTTTGTATTTATAAGCCTTAGAATCATTGTTCTAGTCAAATTAGTTTCATTTTTTTTCTTTTTTTTTCTTTTTTTCTTATAACCGGCCAAATAACACCCCTTTAAAATATATATTTTTTTTTATAAATTTCAAAATTTATTCATATATATATCTTTTATTTATATTTTTTTTATTTAATTATTATTAATTACACATTCAACCCTTAATTTTGACATTTTTATAAAAACCCCTTTATTCTTTCTTTTAAACATTTTAAATTAAAACTAAATTAAATGACTATAAATAAATTTCATTTCTAAACATATATTTTATTTTCTAACTTATTACTACTAAAATCCATCTAACTAAATTTACTAATCTTAATCTTCTACTCTCACGAACTCCGATTATTTAAATACATAAATACATAATACGTATACATAATTACATACACACATAAAATTATACCATCATTATTTTTATGTCAGCAAAATTGACATAAATAAAAAAATGCCATGAACAACCGTAACTTCATCACAAGGAGACACATAGCTCCATTGATTGGTCACCAAACTCTCATAGAATCATATAAACACAAAATTATCAGATCACACAATGAAACTTAAGTCAATGCTAACAGTTGACTAACCTGCTCAAAGCATAGTTGTCACATAAATAAGCTAAAGGTAAACTAGAAAATAAGCTAAAACAGATATTAACTGCTAAGCTTAAAAGACTATAAAAGCTAAAAATAAGCAATGAGAAATAAGCTAAAAATCAACCTTAAAAGCTTAAAGACAATTTACTAACAAAAGACTTAAAGGACATTGACCAAACTTTAAGCCAATATTAAGAACAATTAAGCACTAGGAATTAGTTAAAAACTAAAAACAGATTAAGGTCATGACTAGAAGAACAAAAATAAGCTGGATTTAAGCAAACTCCTAATGAAATAAGCTAGAAAAAGATGAAAGAAAATGGCAGCCCACACTATTTATTTTAGGATTTTTCAAGGAAAATAACAATTTGCAGCCTAAGTTTAAGCTAAAAAACTAACATTTTGACCCACACCAAAAGCAAAAAACAAATTGACCAAATATATATAGAGCTTATTCTAAATACACTAGAATCCTAAAATTCAGCTAATTCTAAACCACCAAACAAGCTGGCAAGTAGCAGAGGCAATTAAAATAACAGAACATGAACTAGCATCATTGACTGACATTTTTGGGTAGAATGGTTAAAATGATATATCAAAGATTAATAACCAAAAACAGATGCATACTGATGCATAAGAAACTGCATTTGATCATAAAAATCATAGCTCAAGTACATTTTAATGAGATCAATCAAATAAGCAGTTTGACAAGCATTTAGACTAGTAGACATAAATATATGATAAAACAATCTTAAAAACTAAACAAGACTTGTTTTAAACTAATTAAAACTCATATTTAGACTAAATTACAGCTAATTGAAATTGATTTGAGCACCAAAAATAGCACACACTTGTTCTTACTTTGCTAAGTAGGCTTAACCCAAACATCCCTTTAACATCTGAAAACCCATTTAAAGCTTTAAACAGACTTAACTAAGCTTTGAAATATCAAAACAGATTAAGCACTATGCAAATTAAGGACAAGTAAGCAAAGACTTAGGAAAAATAAGCACCAAACATTAAGCTACTCTAATAAGCTAATAATAACAAAATAGAGACAGATTTTATAGATAAATTCAATAACAAACTATTCAACGAAGCCGATAACCAAAAAACACTTATTAGCAATTTTCAGCCTGCAAACGCTCAATTAAAGTAAATAAAAGCATATAAATAACGCCAGCAATAAGCAGATTAAATTAGCAAAATACCAAAGAATTAAGCTATAAAGAGTAAAGAGAGTGTACCTTGTCCTTTGCTCAATCAAGGACTTATAAATGCTCAAAAGAGCTTTTCTACAATCTACCCACGATAGAGCTGAAAAATCACTATAAGGCCGTCCAAGTATGGCATTATTCTTCCAAAAAAAAGCTTAATATGACCCTTTTAAAAGTAAAATTGAGTAATGAACTTATTAAAGCTAAGCTTAAGGGAATCAAGTGCTTTAGCTTAATACGGTTGTTAGCTTAGAAAGTTAAATAACGCTTATGTGAGCATATAAAAGTCAATTCAAAAACATATAAAGAACAATTGCTTTTTTAGATAAAAAACAAAATCAAAACACAATTATAGAAGGACTGAATATATTAATAATTTGAAAAGGTTACAAACTTAAAAAGAAAACTAGATTGATTAAAGACATTAAGCAAAAAATAAGCTAAAAATTACAACATAAGCTAGACTAAACTACTCCTACACTACCCATCTTGCACTGTGTGATTGAGCCTCCTTTTATAGATGAGGGGAGAAGGATCCAGAACCTCAAGAGCATCTCGATATCGCTTCATAATGCCAGACTAAGATCTTTGACCAATACCACGCATCATTTAGAGCCTTATATCAATTACTCTCTCATCAACCAATCACATCACTTGGGATTACCAGCGTGGCTTAGTAGGTGTTAGAGGGTGTCAGGTTCTTTTTAGAAGGTTAAGAGCGTGTGTGTGAGATTGGGTTTTACCCTGGTTGCGTTGTGAGTGATTATATGATGGAAATGGTGTAAAAAGATGGGTGAATGTGGATTTTTTGATCAGGTGTGTGTATATAACATTTACTTGGTCAGGTTATAAGAAAAGAGGGCATTGAACTTATATTGGATTGGGTCCATTGGGGAAGGGGGGGATGGAAAATGAGGAAATGAATTTGTATAATTTGGACATAAGACTTAGATTTGTTATTTTAAGATTTTGGGCTTTTAATTAAAGGCTTATATTAGTAAGAGATACAATGTTTAATAATGGGTTAACCCGCCCAATAAAAAGGGTACTGGTTGCCCTTTAAGATGTATATGCCGTCGGCTTCGGTTTTCCACGCTCTTTCCATTCCCGTGCTCGATTTTGTCTGCTTTGCCTTTGTTTTTGTCCTTTTTAATTAATATCCGTACCTGCAAGACACAAATCACAAAATACACATATACAATGCATTTTTTTAATTCCGTCTTTGGTCATTATTGGTTTTTTAGCTCGTTTTATTAGGTAAAAGGTATGTGTATTTAAGCACATAACCAAAAATCTTCCCATACTAAGCCATGTGCCGAGTCTCGACTAATGTAATAAGTACACCTAAAAACCAAAAATTTCAACCCCTTAGACTAATTACCTTGAAAAGTAGCTAAGTGTTCATCTAAGGGGATTAAGAAATGGCTAGTTTTAAAAAGCCCCCTGTTTTACCATTTTTTATGCATTTATTATTATCATTCATACATATCATAACTTTACGGAACAAGAAACACAAAAAAGATAAATTCATCGTCCTTGATTTTTCACCTGCCCCTAAAAAAAAGCCCAAAACCAGCTTAAAAAACGAAAACATTGTTAAATCCAAGTTAAGATGCTAACACAACTAACTCATAAATGTTAATAGTTAATGCATAGCTACTTTTTGCACCCCTATTCCTAAATCATCTAGAGATATTATTATTATTATTGGTTGAAGCCATAAATTAAATGTCTTATTCACAATAAAGTAAACCGGTTAAAGACCACAATATAGTTTGAAATCCTTTTCTAAAGAGACGATAAGGTAGAATAAGGTTCTCACATTAAGGTTCTATATTTGCGACATTATTTAGGGTTATCATTTTTTATATACATCCCAAACAACTCAACTAACAGAGTACAGAGACGGAGGCTTTATGTTTATATAACACCGAGTCGAAATTTGGCTTTTATTATTATTATTGCAACAATTAATAAAGCCTCGGTCCTTTAAAAACAACTGCCCATCGGTATGCGAGCCAACCAGGTCCAGATCTTATTTTCGCCTCGAACATCGACCTTTTGAAGGCTGCAACATCGTTGTGAGCCGGCAAGATCAACAAACTTTTATATCACTCTCGGATTATTATTCTTACTATGGCCTTCTTTTAAAGACTGTCACACATCGATTATGAGCCAGCAAGAGGCAATAAACTTTATCACCCACAGTTTTTATTAATATTATTTTTATTACCTCCAACCATTTAAATGACTACCACCTACATCGTTACCAGTGGTCTTATTTTGGCTTTAGTTTATTACATTATTATTATTATAGCCAAATTTTAAGTCCTGTAGTCTTTTAACTACCTAGACAACGGTAGCGAGCCGTTAGGAATTGGTAGCCTATTTTCTCACAACACTGATAAAACCTCGATGTGTACCTTACTTTCACCAGAAGGAATCTCTACGAAGGGATCTAAACTAAGAATCGCAAAAACCAAAGCAACTTTATTTATTTAACAATAATATAATGTTTATTAAGCTGATGGGAGCAAAAAGCTACAATTAACCTCTATGAGCTCTAAAGAGATCCAACTACTCCACGCTTAACATCTAACTTATATTAAACTCTATCATTTTTGTTCTTCAGAAATTTAAAATCTTTAATAAAAAGATCCGCGGATGCTTAGTCTAATAAAATCAAGCTTTGCATATTTAAAGTCTATTATGGAAACTTACAAACTCTTGGCTTTTTCAAGCTAGAATTTGCGTTTTAAAGCTTCTTGTATAAAAGACTACCAAAAGCTTAAATTTTTAAAGGTTAAGGGGCAAGCTAGAGCGCAACATGCTCGATCAAGTCAAAATTTATTCTTATTCTCACCATCGGGAAGTCAAAAATTCGTGTCAAAACAATTATTTTATTTTTGAAAATTTTTAAATTTTGGCATAAAATCACATATTTTTGGTATTTTTGGTGGCAAAACGGGGTTACGTGAAGACAAAGCAAATGCAAGTAAGATCAAATCGATAGATACCCCCCATACTAGAACTAAACATTGTCCTCAATGTGAGACTGCCACCCCCATACTAAAATCAATGCATAATCCTAATATAAAAGGGTCTCTACGTAAATCTAAAGCCGTTTATTAATTATGCTAATAGATAAACGTTAGTCAATAAGATCTAGGATATCGGATTCCCATATATAAGCATGCTAAGGATTGAAGCTTGAGTGAACGATGGACAAAACCACGAGCACGAGAGTCTTCATAATCCGGGGCAATCCTGAACATAAAACACAAGCCACGAAACATGAGAAAGGAAGAGGCGAGCCTCCTCACGTCACACTTATTAGAAAATAGAAAAAGAAGATAGAAACACGGGTTGCCTCCCGAGAAGCGCTTGTTTTTGTGCGAGTCTCTAGCTTGACTCACCCCGAATTCCTTTGTCCTTGGGGCAGAAATAGAAGAATGGAAAAATCATCATCGGACTTTCATATGCCACCGGCTCTAAGGAATAGAAACTATAAGCGGAGATGCCGAGGTCAAAAATGGTGTCCTCACTTCCAAAGGAGAGAAGAAGAAGAGAGTTCACAAGATAGGTAGGAAAGAAAAGAAAGGTTTTGATAACAAATGTGAGGGAAAAATAATGGCGATCCTCAAAGGATAACTTCACATATGTCGGAGAAATAATTTTCTCATGAATCCCGAGGTCGAAAACTTTGATCATACTCTTCAAATCTTCATTATCATGTTCATCCTTTAAGCTTTTTGGGTCATGATCAAAAAACACCTTAGGAGGGAGATTATGGGTAGTATATTTAATAAGCAAACTCTCAAGATAGATAATGTCTCCCTTCGAGTCATAATAATCGTCCTCAAAATCCAGAGGAGTATCAATAGAAGATTTTATCACCTTAAGATCCTCAAAATAAAGTTCTTTCAGAGGGAGAGAAGATGATGTATCATCACTTAATAACTTCTCAAGTAGAAGAATGTCTCCTTCCGGATCAAAGTCGGCATCATCAATTTCTGGTGGAATTGAATCACTTGTAAGACAAGCTTCGATCTCATCACCTCCTGGGTCAAAACACTCATCCTCATTAAGCTCGGAAAGATGTGTGACTAGCAAAGCCTGCTCATCAAGGTTAGAAACATAAGAGTCCTTGCTCTCGATGTTCTCTAACACCTCATTAAAAAGAGGATTTACGTCACTAGAGATGTACTTGTCATCGAATTCAAATAGAGAGTTTAAATAAGTTTTAGAATTTTCCTCCTGAACGTCCTCCTCAAGAAGTGACTCGTCATCACTAAAGGTAAAATCATTATTAGAATCGAAGAGAGGATTAGAGAAAGTCATGGAATTACCCCTTAAAACGTCAAGAGGGAAAGAATCATCACAAAAAGGTAAATCACACTCACTGTCATTGTCGGATGTATCCTCGAACTCACTTGGGATTGGGACAAGATCCTCAACACTAGCCTTTATTACTTCGTCTGATTCCTTTTCAGGAATAGTGCTAAGATGCTCATCCTCATGTTGAGAGAGTCCTCGGGCTCTATAGTCGGTAAGACGATGTGATTACAATGGACGAAGGAATTTGAGAAATAATTTCATTCAAAGGAATAATACTCTCCTCGTCATTATCGTAAATAAAATTGAAACATCGCGAAGGCTCGGGAGTATGAGTACTAAGATTAGCCGCCTGCTCTTGTTGACGTAACTTTTCAACCAAGGATTTCATAGCTTTAAGAACATCATTCATCCTTTGCTGATTAAGGTCTTCTTGAATACTCTGAGGCTGATGATCGATAGAATTCTGCGAGGTTTGGTCAAAACCGTAGGAATTAGAAGGATTAGGCTCAACGTAGTTTTGATGCCACAGTTGACACTGAAAATTCTCATGAGGACCCCCACAATGCACACAACAAATATATTGTTGAGAAAAACTTGGTGAATTTTGTGGATAATAATTATCACCAAAGTTTTGATTGTAGCTCGGTTCCTGCTTATAGACAAACGGTACCCGTGGTGGACAATCATATCCATAGTGAGAATCGTTCCCACATAACTCACACGAGTATGTTTGAGGTTATGGGTGGTTGAAAAGGTTTAGAGAATCATTGAAAGAGTTTGGATTTGGATCATAAACGAATGAATTTTCAGCTCTTGAAGCGCAAAACAAACAAAATCCATTTCTAAGATTATTTATACACCACTCGCAAGTACACCGTCGACAAAGTAAACCATCTAACGGACCTCCACACCCAAAGCAACCACGTTGGTTGAACGAAGACATAAGAATTAAACAAATAGGAGGGTAGAAAAGATATAGAAGATATTGAAGAATATTTTTGAAATTTTATATAATAATAAGTAGAAAATAATAAAAATATTTTTGGAACCGAGTATCAAAGGTGCACGGTAGCTCTCTAGAAAAATGCACAAAGAAGCGGAGGAGCGGGTAAGCGCGAAGCATTTTAAAAACCTTCTCCTTTCGGGTCAAAGTTCATAGGATTAACCCTCCTTATACCTCTCTAATAGTTTGTTAATCTAAATGTGAGCCGATTTAACAATTGACAACACGATTTATTTTTTTGGTTTTTTAATTTTTTTGGTATTTTAAATACTTTAGGAAAAGTATTTTTGATGTTTTAATAAATCCACAAAAATAAATCGATAAAAATAAAATATTTTTGTATTTTTTTAAGTTTTATATAAAAGAAAATAGAAAATAATAAAGAAATGTAAAATTTATATTCACAAAAAACGATAAATTCACGGGGAAGGGTCTTCAATGCACTAATCTTCAAACTTCAACGTGATAATCGTAACACACTTGCCCGGCAGCGGCGCCAAAAAACATTTGATTCATCTCAATTGTTTTATATATATATTTATATATATATATATCATTTTTTTATATATATATATATCTATAATTTATAGTATATATTATAGTAAAAGCAACTAGGGCAATCATTCTTGTGAAAGAGGTGATAAGCTAATCACTAAGTTAAAAATATTTTTCCGGAAAGTATTGATGAGAAAAAATCCCTTAGGGAAAGGATAAATAAAGTTCAAATCATTCCCGAGTCGTTTTTCCTTAACGAAGCTTGAATTTGCGAAAATCTTGTTTCGCTTCGTGATGCTATGCTTGAATTAATCTATATTTTGGAGTTGGGATTCTAAATCTAAAACCGCAAAGGGAAAGGCACATAAAAGTACGCTAATCTAGAAATTTAAGGCATTTAAAAATCTAACGACATTTACAAACAATTAAAAAACTAATTAAATAACTAAAATATTCTAACTTAAATGCCTAACAATGGACAAAATTCATAAATTCTAAAAACTCAAAATACAAATTTCTTAAACTAAATTGCCTAAACTAATTTTTAATAACAGAAAAATATTTTTTTGAATTTTTAAACTAATTAAAACTATATTTTAAACTAAATAAAATTAAAAATTAAACTAAAAATACTAAACTTAATCCTAAAAATTTAAGAAAATTTATAAAAATACTAGACACTATTCTTGAGGTTTACAAAGAAAAACAAATGGAAAATCTCTTATCAATAAGCTGTGAAAAATCAAATAAGCAAAATAAGCTTAAAACTAAAGAGAGTATAAGAAGTAAATGATGCAAAGGTTTAATGAAAAAGACCCAAGGGCAAACTGGTAAGGCGTGTGTGTTGTGTGGGGGAGGTCACAGGTTCGAGTCTTGTGACCTACCTTTTTGTGAAAACATTTTTTTATTTTTCTTTTTGGAACAGTTATAGAATAAGCAAAAATAAGCAACTTTTATAAAAGGACTTAATACTAAAACTTATTAATAAGCTAGAAAAAAGACAATCAAAGTGACAGTTTGGCTAGTTTAAGGCTTATATGCTTTTAACTAAAACTGTTTGGCTATTTTAGACTCAATAAGCAAATAAGAGAACTAATAAGCTAACAACAGACCTAAAGTTAAACCTAATAAGCACTGAAGACCAGGAATAAGCAGACACATTAAGCTGAAAATCAACTAGAAGCATTTAGACAGTTTAACTCAAAAGGGGAGTTTAAAGGACTTTTGTCAGATTTTTAAGCTAGATTTAAGGACAAATAAGCATTGAGAATAAGCTAAAAACTGAAAAAAGATAAAGCTTGAGACTCAATCAACACAAATAAGCTGCAGTTAAGAAAAACATCTAAGGAAATAATCTATAAAAGTAACATGAATATGACAATTTTAGCTACTTTGTTTTTGGCTTTTTGATAATAAAGTGACACTTGCACCAAGATTTTAAGACTCTAAATTGGTTTTGACAAACTATAAAATGAAAACAGATTATGAACAAACTACAATAAGCTAATTTTAACAAAAAACTTATCAAAGTTAAGCTAGATTCAAACCTCTAAAGATCTGCAAATCTAGACCCTTAAGAAAATTTCATTAAGCATGACTGTCTTTGATCAAATTACTCAAAAGGCTAATCTAAAGTCTATTTACTCAAAACAGATGCATCATCATGCATTAGGAGCCAAATTTGAACACAAACTCCACATATCAAATTGACTTTTAAGAAATTAAACCAATAAGTAGTTTAAAGAACTTTTACACTAGTAGATTTGACATTTTGATAAAACACACTAGAAAATTTAACAAACCTTATTTTAAGCTAACGAAAACCAATATTTAAATTTAATTAAAGCTTATAAAATTCATTTTGATCACCAAAATCAGATTAAACTCACTTTAACTAGACCTAAGTTACTTAACTCAAACACCCCTTTAAAACATGAAATTCCATTTAAAAGCTAAAAAAGACCTTAAAAACCTAAGAATTATGAAAACAGATTAAGATCTAAAGCTAATAAAGATAAATAAGCAAGAGCTTGGGAAAATAAGCACTAGATAGCAAGATAAGCTAATGAACAGGTTTGACTTCTAATTAAGCAGTATTAAACATAAATGGTAAGATCATTTAAAAACTTAAATAAAACTACTTCTAAACAACATATTAAGCCACTATTAAGCAGAATAAGCATATAAGCAATAGATATAAGCACAAATTAAGCAATATGATAAGCTAAGCATTGAAAGTGTTTCCATCGGTAGCAAGACACTCAAATATAATCTTGACACCACAAGTAACACAAATTTCTTCTATAGCTTTAACGGGAGTTGGTGAAAGGGTCTTGTTCTGAAGAAGAATAGCCTTAATGGCATCAGTAAGAGCGGTAATCTCCGGTAGATAAGCGGGGGTAGAAGAAGTAGTAGCACTCATTTTTAAAACAACCGATTTGTTTCTTGAAGTGCGAACTTTCGACTTACTCTCGATAATAGTCAAAGCATCTCTAGGAGTACGGTTTAAAAGATTACCATCGGTGGCTGCATTTAGAGAATCTTGATTAGATTGTGTCAACGCATTGTAAAATGTGTCGATTTGATGCAATTTCAGAAAAAACCGTGTCTGGGCATTTACGAGGAGATCTTTAAAACGATCCCATTCCTCACAAACGTTTCATCCGAACCCTGCTGAGAATTCGAGTATGTCATTCTAGAGATTCTAGTCCTTAAAGGAGGAAAGAAATAATTCAAACTTATAAACGTTATCTTCCCATGTATGGATAGAACGAAGGGGTTCTTTTCAAGCAAATCCGGGCTGCCCCCACAAGAGAAAATGAAAAGCTTCAACTTGAAAGCTTCATGTGAACCATTCTTGATTAAAGCGTAGAAGTGATGATTAAACCAACTAATAGAGAATGTGGATCGTCCCTCCTCAAAACCATTGAAAATGACTCTAATTTACTACGAAATAACACCAACTTTTAACTCAAAATTTTTGGCAAGTATAGCGGGAATAACAATCGCATCTTCGTAACCCTCGGTGGGTGCTTGGAGTAACTCCGACATAGTACGCGTATCCGCAATAGTAGCAACGGGAGTCTCTACAATAGTTCGAAGCTCGGTTCAATATTAGCATTGGAACGTCTACTATACGTCGCTTCAGATCGTGAAAGATCAACACTTCAATTCGATGAAGAGCGGGTGCGCATGCACTAAAAAAAACAAAATAAGAGAAATAAATCTAGAAAAATATTTTTTTTAAACCGATAGTCAAAGGTGCATGGTAGCTCTCTAGAAAATGCACAAAGAAGCGGATGAGCGGGTAAGCGCGAAGCGTTTTAAAAACCTACTTCTTACGGTCGAAAGTTCGTAGATGAACCCCTCCTTATACCACCTCTATAGTTTTGTTAATCTAAAGTGAGCCGATTTAACACTTGACAACACGGTTTCTTTGTTTTTTTTCAAGTTTTTTTTGGTATTTTAAATACTTTAGGAAAAGTATTGTTGGTGTTTTAATAAATCCACAAAAAATAAATCGAGAAAAATAAAATATTATAGTTTTAAAGATTTATGATAAAATAAAATGAAAAGATAATAAAGAAATGTAAAATATAAATTCACAAAAAACGATAAACTTCACTGGGTAAGGGTCTTCAATTCACTAAGCATCAAACTTCAAACGCGATAATCTTTCACAACTTCCCCGACAGCGCGCCAAAAATTGATTATTGTGTATTATAGTATATATAGTATAAGTAAATTGGTGAATTAATCTAGAGAAAGAGTAATAAGCTAATCACTAATAAAATATATTTCCGGAAAGTATTGATGAGAAAATTACCCTTAGGAAATGATAAAATTCAAATCGTTCCCGAGTCGTTTTCCCAACGAAGCGTGAATATTGAAAATCTTGTTTTGGTTCGTGATCGGGTGATTAATTAATCAAAATTTTTGATTTTGGATTCTAAATCTAATAACGCAAAGGGAAAACACATAAAGGCACGCTAATCTAGGAATAAAGGCAATTTAAAATTTCTAACACAATTAAAACAATTAAAATTAATACTAAAATAAACTAACTAAGTAAACTAAAAAATGACAAAATAAAACTCTTAAAACTCAAAATGTAAATTTCTTAAACTAAAATGTATTAAACTAATTTTTAATAACATAAAATATTTTTTATAAATTTTTAAACTAGTTAAAACTATTTTTTAAAACTAAATAAGACTAAAAATTAAACTAAAAATACTAAACTTAATCATAAAAATTTAAGAAAATTTATAAAAATACTAGACTATGTTTCAAAGGTTTACAAAGAAAAACGGATCAATAAGCTATAACCAATAAGCCGAGAAAATTCAATAAGCTAAATAAGCTCAAAACTAAACACATATAAGAAATAAATGAAGCAAGAGAATAAATGAAATAGACCCAAGGGCAGATGGTTAGAGCGTGTGTGTGTTGAGGGGGAGGTCACAGGTTCGAGTCTTGTGACTGTCCTTTTTTGTAAAATATTTTTTTATTTTTCTTTTTGAAAAAGCTAAAGAATAAGCAAAAATAACCAATATTAACAAAGGACTTAGAACTTAATTATAAGCTAGATAAGAACAATTGAAAGTGACAGTTTTACACTACTTGTTTTTAGACTTTTTGAGTTAAAATGACTTTTTGCAACTAAAATTTAAGACTCAACAATGATTTTGAAATGCCACAAACTTGAAACAGATTTAGAATAGCTTACAATAAGCTGAATATAACCAACAATGATCAAAATTAAGCTAGAACTGACCTCTAAAGTTCTGCCTTACTAGACTTCTAAGAACTGACCAAAATCTTGCACTAAGGACTGATTTAGGTCCAAAATGCTTAAAAAACTATTCCAAAGACAACTAACTTAAAACAGATTCATCATGATGCATTAGAAACCAGTTTTGATCACAAAATCCACAACTCAAGTAGACATCTAAGAAATTCATCAAAGACACAGTTTGAAACTCCTATGGACTAGCAGACTAGGAATTTTGATAAAACAATCTTCAAAACTTAACAAATCTTATTTTAAACTTATTAAAACTAATATTTAGACTAAATTAGAGCTTATGAAAACTGATTTGAGTACCAAAAACAGATTACACACTATTTTACCATATTTAATTTCCTTAACCCAAACACCCCTTTAAAACATGTAAATCCAAATTTAAGCTAAAACTGACCTCAATAACCTTTGATTTGTAAAAACAGATTAAGATCAATGATTATTAAGGACAAATAAGCAAAAACTTTGGAAATATAAGCACTAGATTATAAGATAAGCTAATAAGCAGATATGACTCAAAATGGACAGATTCTTATAAAACTCAAAACAAATTACGTCTAAAAATTAAAGACATAATAAGCTAACTTGAGACAGAATAAGCATATTTCAATAATAATAAGCACAGAATAAGCAAATGAATAAGCTAAATAAGAAAATTAAGATAGAAAGTGAAAATGAAACTTACTTTGTCCTTTGCTCAAAACAAGGACTTATGAATGCTCTTTAGATCTTAATCTACAAGCCCCTGCTTATTTTCATAAGCTGGTAAAGTCCATAAGCCCATCCATTTCTGGCTTATCATCTAATTTAAGCATAAGGTAATTTTGAGGTGATTTAAGTGATTAAGCTTATTCAGTTAAGCTATTAGCAAGCTTAACTAAATAAGGACTAGCTTATGAGGTAACAAAGACCTTACTGCAAGTATTAGACCGAACTCAGTACACGACCAAACTCAGTACATTTTGAGGGTATTTGCAGCAGACATAGAACTACCACAACAAATATTTGCAGCAGACATAGAACTACCACAATAAATATTGCAGATAATGTCTAAAGGGCTTGTGTAGACTCACAAAATGCAGCTCAATTTGTATCCGAATGTTTTTGGATCCAAACCATTGTTCTTTTGTATATAGGAATCATTAAATTCTTTGCTAGTGATAATAAAATGTTTTTCAGTACACAGGGCATATCAGTTGTGTTTAAAAAGGTTGAAACTGACCACTTATTTGATAACTCAATTACATGGTGCTTACTATTAGGAACACTAATATAATAGAACAAAAGACCGAACTAACAAACAGAGCTACAAAGAACGTTACTCTTATTGTTGAATACTAGATTTTGTGTGTATGCTAAAACTATAAGTAGTGAAAAATTTTAAAAGTAGAGCATGAAATTTCTTATACCATTCAGTTTCAAGATCCAAACGAGGCAGGATTGTGTTTCCTCGATGACTATATTAGCCTAACAAGTTAAAACAATATTACAGTGTAATAAGTTCCATGCTATAAAAGATCAAATTAATCAACAAAAGTGGGTGTATACGTTACCTTCAACATATGTATCATAGTCATCAAAAATGCTTGCATGGTTATCTGATGTAAATGGTTTACCTTGATCTTAAACAAAAAATAAATGTTAGATAATATATAAAACCTAATCAGATACGTAATAAATATGCTTACCATTATTAACGATTTCCCACAACCAACTTTGTGCACACATTAAAGCTTCTATTGTATTGGGATAAAGTCGGCTTCGATGTAGACTAATCAATCTCCCACTAGCACTAAATGCAGATTCAGACGTAACAGTAGAAACAGGGATAGCCAATATATCTCTAGCAATGGCTTGTAAAACAGGATACTTAGCTGCTCTTAGCTTCCACCATAACAAGATATCAAAGTCCTGAGATCGCGGTTCAAGTCCTTCATCTAGATAACGCTCAAATTCCATTTTCACAGCAGATTGAGGAACGATATTCTGACTCAAAATATGTTTTTCCCAAGCAGACAAATTCTTGTCAACCTCCATTGAACTTGTAGAACTAGATCATATATTATCTTGAACCCCGTATGCACTTTGGGAAGTCTTTGATTGGTATTCATTAACCAACTCTTTACACAGGTCTTCAATTTCTAGAACTCGAGCTCGCTTTTCCTTGATATATAAGTCAATGTAAATCTTAATCATTTAATCTTGTTCTTGGATCAAATAACAGCAGCAACACCCATTAACTCATGAAATATCACCCCAATATTCATTAAACTTTCCAATCATTTACGATGCCATATTGCTAACAACCTTGTTAGAAGATAAAAGCCACTCGGACAATTTCATCCTAATCTCACAAATTTTAGTGAAGTACAGATTAGCCGTTGGGTACCTTGTTCCAGAAAATATAGCAGTCACTTCATAAAACACTTTAAGCGTATCACATATCACACGAGCATTTTCCCATTCTAATAGACTAGGCAAAGTCTTATACTGAGAATCACGTTGTTTTAAATGAGCAAAGACATCTTTGTACATCAAAGCAGTTTTAAGCATCAAGTAGTAGCATTCCATCTGTTTGGCATCCTATTCTAAATCTCTTAGAAAAACTTACTTTAAGTTGCCTACAAAGTTCCTCAAACTTCTCAACTCTCTTAGGGGTCGCTGTCTAATAAGAGACACTTTCACGTATATTTTCTATTGCGACCTTAATGACATTTAGCCCAATTTTCACAATCAGATTCAGAATATGTGCACTACACCGCATGTGAATATGAGAGCCATCATGTATCAGCTTATTTAACTGCAACTTATCTTTAATCTTACCAATCAATGAATCATTTGTTGTGCAGTTATCAACAGTGATGGTGGATAATTTTGTATCCACATTCCATTCCATGAGAGCATCCATTAACACATTTGTCAGAACCTCACTTGTATGGGGGCAAGGTACATAAAGAAACCTGGATCAAGGAAGCAATGACTATCAACATAATGACTTGTAAAGAAAAGCTTAACATTATATAATAGAGTTATAAAATAACACTATATTACCTTAAGCTTTTACTTCGTAATATCCAATCATTATCAATGAAATGACCCGTGATAGCCGTAAACCCTTTCTTTTGGTTGCTAGACGTCCACATATCAGTTGTAATTGCTACCCTGCTTTGATTATTATCAATATCTTTAATAACCTAATTTTTTTTGTTCTCTATATAGCTTGATAATGTCACTCTTCAATGTGTTACGAGAAGGACATTTGAAGAGTGGTTGGATGGTTCTTGTAAAACTCTAAAAGCCAGTGTGATCAACAATTGAAAGGGGATACTCATGTAGAATAACCATTTTAGGCAGTCGCTTCTTCCCATCCTTTCTCATTAGTACTGCTTAATTTATCAAATCCGACTGCGAGTTGCCTGCCAAAATCCGTTGACGAATATCTGGCTGTCTCCTAGCTTTACACACTCCCATATGATCTTTTAAGTGTGTGGTACCATTTTTTGGATCACCTCCAAGTAACTTTTTGCAATAGTTACACTTTGCCTTTATTTGTCCATTCACTATCATTCGCTCAAAATGTTCCCAAACTGGACTTCTTTATCTCTTATTTATCGGCTTTTTAGCCGTAACCGTTTCTTTAACAATATTAGTATTATCTTCAGGTAAGTTTGGGGAAATGTTTGGTGCTTCTGGTACTTGAGTGGAATTGTCTTCTGATAAGAAATAAAAGTAAAATAATTCAGCATATAATGACTATGTATTTATGTGTACGAAATATGATACTAACTCATGCATACTCAGTCTATGCAACATAAACAACTACAGATGTGTGCTTTACTAGAACGGAAGAACCTATTATCTATAAACGATTTAACGTGTTACTCAATAGTGTCAAGATTACTCATGTTTACAACAATCTAAAAACAAAACCAAACGACTTATAATAAAAACAGGTCATGGAGAAGAAAAATTGAAGCTTTAGTTTCATTAGCTCTCTTAACTTATTATGTAGTTAATAATAATAATCATATATGCTGCATCTTCTAACTAACATCATGTATTTATTTTGTTATGAGTGTTAATGCATTTGTTTATTTTACCAAGCAAAGAACAACAATACAACATCAACAAACACAGTATCACAATTGACAAGGTTTAAACTTTTAAAAAAAAACAAACACCCCAACACAAACACTTCACTCACTGCAAATAGGTACCATGAAGAAGACCCGATGCAACATCAGCAAACATCAATACAACATCACAAGGTCTAAGATTTTTTCTTAAATGATTATATATTGTTTGAATTAAAATTCACAAAGTACTAATCACAATATTATTCAACATTCAAAAAATAACAAATACAATTAGAGCGATAAGTTTGTTCAATGTTTACCTTGATAACCCATGACCATGGTGGAATGATGCAGAAATGGTGTAAACAATGAATGACTGATGTATGAATTGAGACGACTAGGGTATAATATATATGCAGATTAGGGATCATTGTTTAGGGATGAAGATCTTTTTTAGTTTTAGGTGATTGACAATTGAATGATAATTGAATCGGTGACAGTGTTGTTTCCAAATTTTTGAAGGTTAATTTGAAAGAAGATATTAACTACTAAAGTAATTCATATGATTTGTAACCTCTTTATACAGCTATAATTGTATTTTATACGGAAAATGCTTTCGGGGTCGGGGTCGGTACGGTTTCAGGGGACCCAAGGGTATTACCTCCGCCTCCTATACGCGTTTCATATCAGGGATTCCCAGCTCCCATACCCCATACCGGTTAACTTGGGATTCCCGTCTAACTGGGGTGGGTATCGGATTCTCGTCGGATTCGGGATTTTCGCATCTCTATAATAAGCACTGTGATACAATATAAGAATGAACATAAGCTGATAAATCACCAAAAGACATTGAGACAGATACTCAAAAGAAGGTTTTTAAATGACTTTTACCTTAACTTTAGGCTAAGAATTCAGGGACACATAAGACCTAAAAATTAAAAACAGTATCTTGGAATACTTTGATAACACACATTGCATGTGATTTTAAGTTAGGACTACAGACTTTATCCCAAATAATAAATGTATTATAGTTGCTAACATTATATGCGCATACTTCCTGATAAGAAGAAGATCTACTGGAGAAAGGACTATCCTCTTACTACAGCTACGCCAATCAACAACCTCCAGAGCTTGAATTAAACACACATCTCGCGCATCGAACAATCACCCCTCTCTCCACTTGTTCCGTTCTCGCGACTCCCTCCTTTTAGACTAATTTCAATGAACCTCTTTTTAAGCTTTAATTTAAGACTTCTAAATATCTTTTTAACACACTAAAAACTTAAAACATATTGAAACAAGGATATAATGAGCTGAGATTAATCAAAATTAAACAAAGATAAGCTAGATTATTGATTCAAAAGATCTGCACATAAGGCCATTTTGCTTAAACCAAAAACCATCCTACTTAACTGTTTTTTATCCAAAGCCACTCTAGGTGGTTTCCCACAGTTTTAGATATCAAAAAACTAGATGTATTAGGGACCACTCTTTGGGACACCAAAAACAAACTATAATTTAGTAGGCTTTAATGGAACTTATCAAATAAGCAGTTTTAGAAACACTTAGACTGACAGATTTAAGCTATTGATAAAACAAACTAAAAACTTGACAAAACCTATTCTAAGCTAATGAAAACTAGCATTTAGACCTTGATTGAGCTTATCAAAACTGACTTAGGAACTAAAAACAAGATAACCATGATTTTCCTTATTTAAAGCTCTTATCCCAAACACCCCTTTAACTTTTTAAATTACAATAATAAGCTGAACCAGATCATAATGAGCTTTAATTATTGAAAACAGATTAAGCACTAACAATATTAAGGACATATAAGCAATTACTTTGGAAAAATAAGCACTAGAAAATAAGCTATTCTAATAAGCAGTTTTAACTAAAATAGGGATAGATTTTATAAAACTCTAATCAAACTTATTCTAAGCTATAAACTAAACATATTAAGTTGTATTAAGATAAAATAAGCACAAATAAGCAGAGAATAAACACAAATAAGCAGACCAATAAGCTGAATGAGAAAATAAGCTAAAATAGATAAATAGAACATGTACCTTGATCCCAGCTAAAAAAGGGATCTAAATTGATTTTTCAAGCTTAGATCTACAAGCTAGCTTAAAGAATAAGCTCTGAATAAGACCTATAAGCCCTTCCAAGTCTGGCTTATCTTCCAAATGGCTTATTCAGTTATTTTGAGGCGATTTAATTAACAAGGCTAATTCAGTTAAGCTTAAAGGAAGCTTAACTGAATAAGTACTAGCTTAAAAGGCAATGTAGCTTATTGAGCTTATTTAGTCACAATTAAACACATCTTAAACGAATTTTCATAAAAGTAGAACATAAATTCAAAACACAATTTAAATGAAACTAGAATTTTATTAATATCAAAAGAGATTACACGTTTAAAAGAAATTACAATGATAAAACTAAAATAAGCAGGAATTAAAGCTAAAGAACGACTAAAAACTAGATATCCAAAAACTTGTGTGACTGAGCCTCCTTTTATAGCAGGTGACAAGGGATCCAGAAAGAGAAGAGCGTCCTATATCATCCCATCTCAGCCCTTGATTCGTAACAAACCATCAATCCACCCTTTTGAATCCTTAGATCATTTTTCCAAACATCTCAGCCAATAGGAGTCCAAAGGATTGCCAACTTGTTAGGTGTTGATGTCATACTTGCCATGTTGGCCTTCTAGAAGGGAGGTCGAGCGTGTGGAATGGTGGAGTTACCTTATTACTCATTACAGTGATATGTGAAAATGGGAGGGATAATGAATAGTAAATTTGACTGGCGCATTTTTATTTGTTTGACGTAGATATGAGTTTGGGACTATATATTTATTTTGGGCTTGGACTTGTTGGATTGGACTAGTAAATTGGATTTGGTTTAATTAAAAATGGATTAGGGCTAAGGTATGTATATTTCAAATATTAATAGGTTGACCCGGCCCAATAAATGGGTGCGGGTTGGCCCATTAAAAATGAATACGCCTTCGGCTTCGTTTTCTCACGCTCTTTCCAATCTTGTGCTCGGTTTTGTCCTTTTTGGCCTTGTTTTTGTCTTTTAGTGAATATCCGTTACCTACACAATACCATTAACAAAGCACACATATACAATGTATTTTTCATGTGTTTTTGGTCATTTAAGCTTGTTTTTATAAAGAAAAGTGATATGTGAATAAACACATATCACTATCTCAGGCTTGTTCCTCTACACAATGGTATGTGTGTTCCATTCTTGTGACAGACTTCTTAAGAACTTCTGATTCATATCTTCTTGTGAGATATTTTCACCATGAATCTCCAACTGACTGATAAACTTTTGAAGCCTATCAAAGGTTTGATCTAACACCTTTGAGCTAGATGTAGTAAATTTTCATACTACTGCTTTAGAAGATTCCTCTGAGTCTTTTTAGTAGCAGCATTCCCTCCAAACCTCTTCTCAACAGCCTGCAGCAATGACTTGGCATCTTTGAAGGAGTTAAACTTCAATTGATGTTCATTAGGGATGCCCATCAATAGAGTGCTTCTAGCCTTTAACTCTAACCTCCATTGTGCCTTTTCTTCAGCAGTTGCAAGAGCAACTGTAGTCTCAACACCTTCAATAACTTTTTTTATTTGAGGTGCATTACCATTCTCTATGACTTCCCATAGAGAATAATCAATCATCTAGATGTACTGTTCCATCCTCATCCTCTAAAGCTCATACTCACCTGGTTTGAGCATAGGCACTTTTGATGCAACCACTATATGTGCTGAGTTTTGATCCATCTCTTTGTAACAAACTTTCTCAAAGCAACAAGCTTTTGATACCACTGGTGGATCCCTAGCTTGAATAGATCTTGAATTCCTTAGCTTGTGTAAGGTTTAGAATTATGCAAGATAAATCAACAAACTATAGGTAGAAACTTTGTAGTAATATTATCAATGGATTAGCGGATCTAATCTTTAATACATTAAGTAAGATTTCTTAATGAATTTGTAACACAAAAAACCTATATAATTATCTTTAAAAGACTCCACTATTATTATTACAAATAATACGATACTCTCCTAGTATTAGGGTACAAACTTTGAAGCTATGACAACTCTATGAATGATCTTTTTTTTTATACTTAGAACTCTATACCTAGGAACTCTGCTTTATACACAAAGGAGTCCTATAACCGCTTACAATATTTTCCTTAAGTTATCATGATCTTCTAATACAAATAACTTATAGTATATTCTACCAAAAATTTCTCATGCATATCTCATAAAACAAATCTTTTCTTTTCTCTTTGAGCAGTCTTTAGCATCCTTGACAGTAGAAAACTCTTTCAGCAGTTCTTAATCTTTCAGCAGTTGTAACTTTGTAATAGCAGCATTAACTCTGAAAACTAGCAGTAATAACTTATACACCAGCAGCATTAACTGTGTACAAGCAACATTAACTACTTAGAATATTTTCTTCAATCTTCACCAGCAGTACTAACTTTACTCTAGCGGTACTAACATATACTAGCAGTACTAAGTTACACTAGCAGTAGTAACTATGAACTAGCAGTACTAACTACTTAGCATATTTTTCATTATCTTTGTGCTAGCAGTAGTAACACACACCTGAGCAGCAGTAACTCTAAGATCATCAAGAGGTCTTTTAATCCTAACAAAGTTTATATACTCGAATTTAAAAGTGACATAAATTTTGGTGTTAAAAATGTTAAAGTTTGTGTTTTTATGTTAGATATAGCTTAAACATAGTTAGTTTTGCAAAAAATTTCAAGAAAAAATGTTAAAAATTGTGTCTTTTAGGTGTTCTTGTGTAAGAAGTTGTGTTTGGATATTCTGTTTCGTCTAGCGGTTTGACATATTTTTTAGCGGTTTGGCTAGAAATGTAGCGGTTTGTCATAGTTCTGTTTAGCGGTTTAACCACGTTAAGTAGCGGTTTGACCTGTGCAACTAGCGGTTTGGCATTCATACTCTAGCAGTTTAGCATTCCAAGTTTAGCGGTTTAACAATTTTGTTATAGTGGTTTAAGTTCTCATAATGCAACGGTTTGGCATTTATATTTTAGCGATTTGAGTTCTCATAATCCAGCGGTTTGGCATTCGTATTATAGCGGTTTAAGTTCTCATAATCCAGCGGTTTGAGATCACGAATTCTAGCGGTTTGGTATTCGTAATATAGTGGTTTGAGTTCTCGTAATCCAGCGGTTTGAGATCACGAATTCTAGCGGTTTATCTAGATTTTAAGTAGCGGTTTGAGTACTTTCAATTATCAGTTTGACACATTTCGGATAGCTATTTGAGTACTTGATCTTCCAGCAATTTGAGTCTTAATCCTCTAGCGGTTTGAGTCAATCTTTCAGCGATTTGTCTTAGTAAATCCCACAGTTCTTCCAGCAATTTGACTGATAATCCAAACATTTGATCCAAACTTACTTGTAAACTCAAAACCAGTAACAAACAATTAAAATAGTAACAAAAACACAAATCCAGAACACTTAAAACAACATCAATTTATCACAACTCTCATTAATCACTGAAACGACCTTTAATATCATTTCACACAACAATCAGTGTAAGATGACTACATTGGCAAAAAACGTGATTGTAGTAGGGGCTGACAACAGTCCTCCTATGCTCAAAAAGAGTATGTACAACTCGTGGCAGAGTCGTATGAGACTCTACATAAGAGGTAAGGAACATGGCAAAGACCTCATCGACTCAGTTGATAATGGTCCATTTCAATATGGAACAGTTGTAGTGGATGACATCACAAGGGCTAGAACTTATAAAGAACTTACTGACAAAGAGAAGATTAATGAAGAATGTGATATTCGAGCTACTAATATTGTTCTTAAAGGTTTACCACCGGATGTGTACAATATTGTCAACCATCACACTCTTGCTAAAGAAATTTGGGATAGAGTCAAGCTACTAATAGAAGGCACATAATTGTCATTGCAAGAACGTGGGTGTAAGTTATACAACGAGTTTGACAGGTTAACTTATGTGAAGGGTGAAACAATTCACGAGTATTACTTGAGGGTTTGCATAACTGATCAATGACATGAACACGATAGGGATGTCTATGCAAAAACTCCAAGTGAATACAAAGTTTGTGAACAACCTTCAACCTGAATGGAGCAAATTTGTGACTGATGTTAAGTGAGCAAGAGATATGCATGAATCTAACTTTGATCAACTTTATGTGTATCTCAGGCAACATGAGGTTCATGCAAATGAAGTCAAGATGATGCGTGCAAGATTCCTTGATCCTCTTGCCCTTGTTTCTAACTATCACCACACACCTTCAAACTTCAACAACCATCATTCTTAGTATAATCCATCACAATATCAACAACAACTCTCACCAATTGCTCATCAACTCTACACACCTCATCAGCAACCACTATCTTATGAAGCACTTGCTCATCAACAAGTATATCAGTCACCAGCAAGTCATCAAACATCTATGATTCTTCAACAAGCATACCACTCACCAGCAGTTCAACAACAACCACAAGCTGTGTTTCCTCAGCAAGAATCAGGATTTACTGTACCATCATTTCTACCAGGTGATGATCCTATTGCTAGCCTTAATAAAGCAATGGCGTTCACAAGCACAACAATTACCTCAAATTATCCTTTGACCAATAACCAAATCAGAACATCTTCCAAACCAAGAAACCAAGCCATAATTCAGGATGGTAGGGTTACAGTGCAACAAGTGCAGGGGAGACAAAGTCAGAGTTTTACGGGTAGTGGATCACTGAGTAATGCTAACAACATAAGGGGTAACAGGAATGTGGGTACTAATGCAGCTAATCAGACAAGGGTTATTCGTTGCTACAACTATCACGGTGAGGGTCACATGGCTAGACAATGCACTCAGCCAAAAAGGCCAAGGAATGCTGACTGGTTCAAGGAAAAGATATTACTGGTTTAGGAACAGTAATCTGGGGTTGTTTTAGGTGAGGAGCAACTAGCATTCTTAGAAGATCCAGGAGTTGCTCAAGGCCCAGAGACTCAGACAACATTGCCCATTAATGCTGCTTTCCAGACTGATGATCTAGATGCTTTTGACTTAGACTGTGATGAAGCACCATATGCAAGGGTAATGCTTATAGCCAATCTCTCCAGTTATGATTCAGACGTTCTCTCAGACGTACCAATCTCAGACACTATTTAAGATAATTTTATACTTGAACAACCCACTTTCAATCACACTTCAGATATTGAAATTACAAGTGATAGCAATATCATTTCATATGATCAATATATGAAAGAGACCAAAAGTAAAGTTGTTCAAAATACCTTTTCTCCTGAATAGCAAAATGATATGATAATGTCTGTCATTGATGAGATGTCTAATCAAGGTGCTAAATGTAATGCTGTGAATATTGCAAATAAGTCTGTGGGTGAATCTTTAACCGCCGAGCTAGAAAGATATAAAGAACAAATCAAAATTATTGAAGAATAACAAAAAGTTGATTTAAATAACAGTGAAAAATTCATTGATTCATAAATGTGTGAGATGATCATTAACAAAAATACAAAGTTTGCAGCTTTTGAAAATGAAATTCATACTTTAAAGTTACATCTTTCTATAAAAATGGAAGAGAATAAATCTTTAACAACAACAATGGATGTTTTAAAAAAGGAGTCTAAAGAAAAAGAAGATAAATATCTCAAATAAATTATTGATTTAGAAAAGAAAAAGAAAGATCTTGACAACATTATTTACAAAGTTGGCCAATCTGTGCAAAAAATGCATATGTTAACAAAACCTCAAGTTTTGTATGATGAAAATCACAAAACTGCTCTTGGTTATAAAAATCCCTTTTATCTTTGCAAAGCTCAGCGGATTCAGCCTGCATTGTATGATGGTACTATTTTAGCAAAGAAATATGATATGATTTCTGTGATTGATTCGGAAGATACATTGATTCAAGCTAAAGATAGTCGATCTAAAATGATTGAAAAACAAGATGATCCAATCTGCAAAGAGAAAAAAAGTTGATATTAAACCAATTGATTATAAATCACTGAATGATTTGCATCAGTATTTTGTTCCTCAAGTACAATTGTTAGCAGAACAAGCTTTTTGGTTACCGATTTCAAAACTAGTTTCTGAAACACATGTTGGTCAACCAGTTCTAGTTAAATCTTGCGTTCCTCGTGAACTTCCAACTAAAAGTTTAGTCAATAATAGTTTTCAAAAACTAAAAAGTCACCTTGACAACTTTGACAAGGTGGTGAAAGTAAGGACTAAGGTAACGGCTTAGAATGAGGGTACAAGGGGATTTGAACATGTTAGAAAAGCTTTTGAAAAAGATGTAATTCCTTTTATGAAATATTTACAATCTTTTAAGGATTTTGAAAAAGGTCTTCATACTGAAATTAATGAAATGAAATCAATTTTAAAACAAATGGAATCTGAGGTTGAACAATGTTCTGTCGATAAGAAGTGTTTTGAGATTCAAAAGAAAGAACTTTTTCTTGAAAATGATCGACTATTGGAGCTAATCATATCTTAAGATCTTGTGCATACTGCTGTGAATTCTTATGCTGTCATTGTTAATTATCAAAGTATGGAAAAGAGTTATACAGAGGAGTATAATAGGAATCTGACACTTGAGGCTGAGCTTTCAAAAATGAATAAACTTTCAACCACATGTTCAAGACTTGAAAACCATTGCATTTTTCTTGAATTAAAAATACAACAGAACAAAGAAAGTTTTCAAAATAACAGATCTTGTAACAATCCGGATGCTCCTGCATTTAAGGAATTTTTTGTAATAAACGATCTGAAAGCTCAGTTAAAAGCAAATGAGTCATCAATTAGCAAGATGAGAGCACACATTGAAACATTGAAAGGAGAAAGTGTGTCTGATAATAATGTATCTATAAATAATGCAAATGTGATTGCTCGAGGAATGTTCAGGGTAGACTTAGAACCTCTTTCTTTGAAACTTAAAAAAAACATTGAAGCACGTGTTTATTACCTTCAGGAAACTAAGGAACATGCGAACTCACTCCATAGAATTGTAGAACAAGCTAGAGCTTTGAACCTCATTGATGACCACTTAGACTATGCTTGTAAGTTTACAACACGCATTAAGGAGTTGTTAGTTTATGTTAATGAAACATGCCCCAGTTCCCAAGTTAAAAGTAAGAAATTGGTTGCTGTCACACCAATGAATAGAAACAGGAAAGTTAGGTTTCAAGAACCTAAGCAATCAACAAGTAACACACCAACACAGGTAGATTCACAAAAATCTAAACTCACTAACAAATATTTGTTGACTTCTACAGGAGTGAAGAGTTCTACTAGTGCTAGCGGATCACAACCTTCAGGCAATACCAAGAAAATAGGATTTCGCGAACAACCAGTAGCAACCAAAAGAATAAAGTAGAAGACCACCTTAGGAGCGTTAAATCTAGTTTGAATAAAAAGAATTGTGTTTCTGAATGTAATGCAAGTACTAAGCAAAATGTATTGAAAGCGAATTCTAAATCTGTTTGCAAAACATGTAATGAATGTTTATTTACTGCTTGTCATGATGTGTGTGTTGTTGATTATCTGAATAATGTGAATGAGCGTGCAAAATCTAGGTCTCTAAGAGCAATAAAAAGAAAGATTGGAAACCCACTGGTAAAGTATTTACTAGTGTTGGATATAGGTGGCTACCTACAGGATGGACCTTCACTATAGATGGAACAAAGTGCCCTATGACTAGAATCACTTCCACTAAAGTAGTGCCTCCTAAGGAAACCAGTCAAACATCTTTAATTACACAAAATCTAGAAATTAAGGTTTACAGCAGTCAACAAGAGACCCAAAGTAACAAAATCTGTAAGCTCGAGTAGTGAACCTAGCATCTTAGGACCTAGGCCTTCTAACAACTCAAAACCCAACAGAAATTGGGGATCCACTATTTCAAATTCTCCATCTTCTTATCGTGTCCATTGCAGGTCGTCCAAATCTTCCTCTGGTACTTGGACTCGGGTTGCTCTAAGCACATGACCGGACAACGCTCTCAGCTCATCAACTTTGTTGACAAGTATTTAGAAACTGTCAGATTCGGTAATGATCAAATTGAAAAGATTATGGGGTATGGAGACTATAAAACCAGGAATGTTATAATTTCCAGGGTTTATTATGTGGAGGGACTTGGTCACAATTTATTTTCAGTGGGTCAATTTTGTAACTCTGATCTTGAAGTAGCATTCTCGAAAAAACACCTGCTTTGTTCGTAATTTAGAAGGTGTTGATCTATTCACAGGCTCAAGAGATACTAACTTGCACACACTCTCATTAGATGATATGTTGAAGTCCTCTCCAATTTGTCTGTTGTCTAAAGCTTCAAAGACCAAGTCCTGGTTATGGCATATAAGGTTATCCCATTTAAACTTTGGCATAATTAATGAACTTGCCAAACAAGGATTGGTTAGAGGCTTACCCAAACTGAAGTACAAAAAAACCATATGTGCTCTGTGTGCTCATTAGGGAAAAGCAAGAAGCACACTCATAAACCCAAGTCTGACGACTCCATTCAAGAGAAGCTATATTTATTGCACATGGATCTTTGCGAACCAATGAGAATCGAGAGTATAAATGGAAATAAGTACATATTGGTGATGATGTGTCATTTTATACACTATTTCAGGGTCATTTAACCCTCTAAATCATGCAAATATGCCCAGATTATGTGCTTAATCATATGTTTTCAGGTTTTTAGCACTTGGATGGCATTTGGAGGAAATACACGTGACTTAGGCTCATTTAGAGAAGAAACAGACAAGATTACAGACCTACACCAAATCCATGAAGAAGTATTGTTCACAGAGCGTGAAGATGGTGTCCCAAGCATAAAGCGACGCCATCGTAATCTATCTAGTGACGGCATCATAGATCTAGCGACGGCGTCAGGACGTGGCTGACTTAAAGAGGATCTAGAATCATCCACGTTATGACGGCGTCAGGACTTCAATGAGACGCCGTCTCAGCAATATCTCTATATATACAAAACCGATTTTATCAGTTTAGGTGTGTAACTTTGTATAACTTTTGGGAGACTGATGGTGTTGTCGTGTAGGTGTATTTTATGCTTTTAAGTTTTAAATTTATATTTTGCCGACTTTACCTAAAACAACACTTTTCACGACCAGTGTACCCGATCGATGGGAGTTTCGTGGTAAGTAGGTTGTCGATCACTAAGAGCGAGAAATACTTTCAATTTATTAGTACTTTGGTTTTTCTAATCTAAGTTAGTTTAATCTATGCTAAAACTATGCTAAACCTATGTTAATCCTAAATCTAATGGATAAGGGGGGTTTTCAGTCTGAGAGACTGGCACGGGTTTTGTGGTGACTAAAACCAATTCAAGACACTAAAACACACGCAAGCAAATTAACAGAAGATAAAAGAGCGGTCTAGCCAAATATAAGAAAACTGTATTAACCATTATTAATCCAATCAGAATGTTGGTTTATTTATTTAGTGCAATGATTACTTATCTCGAGGCGGCATATCATTCTTAAGATTAAGGCGGTACTTCTTCCTTAAACCTAGACACGTAGAATTCTGTCACAATTAAACACATCCGCATAAAGCATCCTTATTTGCTGATTATAATCTATCTTAGGGATTAAAGCAATGGTGATCTTGTTAAACCCTAGCTCATAGAGACTTTACCCACTTACTGCTTAATGGCACTTTAATACACTAGTAGTCCACTACGCAAGACTTTACCAATTAATCGAGGAACCGGACTCGTTGATAGCCAAGGACACCTTATGGACCAACTACGCTCACAATTTAAGTGCAAAGAAGAGGTTGTTAAATCTATCAAATTGGTCTAGATGTAAAATCATTATATGAGAGCTATCTCATCATCTAATTACTAGGGTCCGTATCACTAGATCCAGTTTAATGATATGTCGCATACAAAAGCACGTAAACAAGTATATTGATAAACATAAACAAGCAATTCAATGATAAATTAATAAATTAAGATAAACAAACCAAACATTAAGATCTTCATAATAATGGCTAATACCCGAAGGTATTAGCCTTCAAACGTCATAATTAATACAAAAGTAATGATTTAGCCAAGGTAAACTAACCGAGTTAATGAATGATACCAAAAACTGAACGATTACGAAAGTACAAGAAATTACACGTTGTCTCCTATGGAATTAATCGCGTTGCTCGACCTCTCTCTCTTTTTCACCTCTAAAATCGATCTTTATTGTTTAGGTATCGAGAATATAATTTTGCACACTTAAAACTCGTTTTTGACTTTTCTATTTTTAGGGTCTGGAATATGGTCGATACGGCGTATCCAAAGTCTTAGATATGGCGTATTAGGGATTTCGTGCAGTAGGGACCACATTTGATATCTTCCAGAATATTTTATTTCCATATAGCTTAAATACGGAGTATTGGTCATTCCTGGATACGGCGTATTGGATCTTGTTTCCATCGTGGTCTTTTGTTGAGTGCAGTCACAGATACGCCGTATCTTCCTTGATGGATACGGCATATTTGGTGTCAGAATTGTAAATCTTCAAATATCTTTGTTTAAGGCTCAGAAAGCGTGCCTTTTTATTAATCTTCACCAAGTACTCCAAAATAACTGCAATTTTCAAAATACAAACGATTATAAACACTTATTTGCAAATAATTACATAAAATGGTAATTACAAGGGATATAATAATGCTATAACATAGACGTTATTTGAGGTCATCAAATATCCTCCCCCACTTGAATCCTACTGTCATCAAGTATCCTTTTAGAATTATAAAAATTAACCTAATGATTTTTCTTGTTTAAGCATTTAATGTGATCTATTACAAGTACACAACCAAACACCTCACGAAATAGGAAGATGAAATCACTCAAATCACTCAACTAATCTATGTGGTAACATGTAACTAATTCGCTCAATTGCTTGGTCGTGACGAGTATTCTATCATAGGCTTGGCAAGGATACACATCTCCACCACTAGAGCTAAGGAGTAACAAGTTTATAAAGGTAAAATAGGATTTTATTATAAGGTTTAAGGTTGATCATTCTACAATCTGTCACCAAAAGTACCACACCAACAAGGCAGCTGAAGCACACATACATGGCCGTAACGACGGAATAGACATGTGTGTTCGATCACAACCTCATTCGAGTTTAACCAAGGGTTAGGATGAAGAATGATACAGGGTAGGGATCTTCTAACTTTCACCAATAGTAATAAACCAACAAGGCAGCTGAGACATGCATACATAGCCGTAGCAACAGAATAGACATGCATGCTCGTACACTTCCTCATTCGCGTAAAACCCATGGTTAATGAATAGGAAATGGAAATAAATTGTTGTTAAACAAAAATTACGAAACAAATAGACTAGGTCCAAGATATAAGTTGCTAGACACTTTTTCCCGACCGTTACTATGATAAAGACACAACTATTTACAAACGTCTTGACCATTGATAAAAAACAACAACCTAAGTTGGCATTCCCGTAATGGTCAACTTCCCAATCATCCTAAACTTTATAAACTTTTACAAGACAAGTGGCAATATCTACTACTTTATACAATACTCTACATTGTTGACTTATAAGACGTATCAACGAATAATCGATCCTTCATATAATTTCTTCGGTCTAAGCTTTTGCGAAACCATTATCATCAAATTTTCCTTCTCTTTTTTTGTTGTGATTTTTTCTAATCTTTTTGATTTTTTTAACACTATGCTACGAAACTCGGTGTAATTTCACCATCATCACGACCATAATAACTCCGGATAATTCCTTTGGTAATTCTTCATTCTTCGGATGTACCAATAATTGCGTTGGTAGTAAAATACATGAGTTTTGACTACTTTATACATTCCCATTTGTAATGTGCAAATTTCTTCCCAACCGTACCAAAGATAGAAAATTGACACAAGACTAAGGAAATACATACTTTACACTTTAAGCAACTAGCAACTGATAAATGGACATAATCAAACAGGGTAGGCTAAGGTGTAACGAAACAGACAGTTGGTGTAATTCCTAAAGGATTGGCTCTACGGGTTGTTCTAGGGGTATCTTACTCTTAAGATGAGAGTAAACAAATGGTTTATACGGGGGTTAACTAACCAGTGTAGTTAGTTAATAAACAACATATAAAGGCTTTTTGGGTGTAATCCTAAAAATTTACCAATTTAAACAAGTTACTCCATCTAAATCCATAGTACTCATCACTGTGGTCTCGAATAGATATACCAAGCCAAGTTCTAAAGTCTACAACATCACCGGCACACTCATATTTTGTGGAATTTGGGTAAACATTTGGAAACGGATAAGGTTAAATCCTCACAACATCTAACAAGGGTTATTGTGTGCAGGTTTTGTATCAAGTAATTTCACAAAAGTATGCTTGAAATCTTTTTAAATTTGAGCATAATTTAAGCATTTTAGTTTGAAAAACAAGACAAGTATCATTCTAATTCCCATCCCCCCACTTGAATTATACAACTTCCTCGTTATATAGATAAAACATAAAAAACAGGAATTAAAAAGAATTAGAATGAGAAACTCCCCTGATATTTTGCTCGGTAGATTCTCCATGTTGAGTTTATGAGCAAGGATGTGTGTTGCAAATGCGTCTGGATACTAGCATGACTACAACACACACAGGATTCCAGATGATTGATACTTCACCAACTTCGTCAATTTCTTTGTAGCGAGATCCTGTACAAAATATAGGAAAAACATGCATTCCTATCTTGGTATCTATGGTTAATTTAAACTAAACTAAATACTAAATACGGGTCAATCTGTTGAATACGCCATATCATGTGCATGAATACGCCGTATTGACAGAACTGACAATAATTTTTTAAAGTGCATAAAAATAAAGGACTAATAACGTCCAGACATTTAATACGCCGTATGGTATGGAGCGGATACGCCGTATTGATGTCTGGGAAGACAGACTCGATAAAAATAAATAACATTCTGGGTTGTCTCTCGAGAAGCACTTTTGTTTCAGCTAGTCTTTAAGTTAGACTTTTTCTTTAGCTTCATTACTCCATTCTTGTAAACACTCTCTCTTCTCAATTCTACTCTTAATTTGGATAGCCTGTTTGGTTCCGTAACATATTCACAAACTATGGTTTGAATACTCTACCCCATGCCTGACTAGTGAACACCACGACCCCGTCACCATCACGGTGCTCCATCCGCATCCTAGCATACAAAACATCCCTCATCAGCTCGGGCATACCCTCAAAATCCAAAACCTGAACCCTATGTGTACCCCTATCTTGTATCCTCTCCAACCTCTCCTTGAAATCAACAATATCCTGGTTAGAGTACTCTAAACCCTGGTACCTAAGGAATGGGCGCCTCTCCTCACGTGGTGGTAAAGGTACCATATCTACAAAATCACCAAGATCAGTACACAGATTATGAAAATTTGATCATTCTGTTCTGAGGGTGGATACGGCGTACTCGTAAATGGATACGCCGTATAAAGATTAGTCTAGTCAATATGCCGTATAGATAGAAATCAATACGGCGTATGGGAATGAAAACGCAAGATCTTTTTCAGATCAATACGCCGTATTCATTTTACTGAATACGTCGTATTGAAGTTTTAAGATTGGGTAAAATTGAGTCAATACATCGTATCTGTTTGAGTGGATACGCCGTATTGCTCTGCAGTTTAAAAATGAAAAGGGGTTTCCCTTTCTACCCATTTTGACCCATTACATTAAAACTACAATACCAGCTATCTCATTCAAGGGGTAAGGGGACCTAAACATACGGTTCTATGGCATAACACCTAATTCTCATCAATCAAACCCTAACCCTAACCCTAAATCTATTCAAAAATCAAAAATCAAAAGGGCAAAGGGGTAGAGCTTATTACCTTATGATTATAGAAGAGATTAGGACTATTCGAATCAAAAGATAATGATCTCCAAGAATTTTTCTTACGGTAAAAATTTGTGTGAGAGTGAAAAGGTTTTGAGTAAAGAGCTCAATCTAGCGTATTAGTTAGGCTTTTATACCCAGACTCGATTCGCCGTATTGGTGTTTGAGAAATACGCCGTATTGGGCGAATTTTGTTGACTTAGTCAACATCAGTTAAAAACAGTGGATACGCCGTATAGATTTTACCCTAATACGCCATATCCGTTCTTAGAAACCATTTTTTCCTAGATTTAACAAAGTATAGAAAATGTACCTTGGCCTCAACAATGTTCTTGTACAATCACCATCCTTATAATACCGTTTAGGGTTAAACGGAATGCCAAACGGCACATACAAATTCTTAATAAGATTGAATAGCATCCTGTTGACAAGATAATTCCAAGCCACGATATTTACATTTCATTCCATGACAAAACTTTTTATTTTGAAAACTTTATTGATTTTATCGTGAATTTCCTTAAGAAGTTTATTTGACCCTTGTGTATTTTCATTACCCCCCGAAGATTGTATCATATCGATTTCATTATCATCATCGCCTTTATCCGATTTTAGATCATCAGGATAAATTATGTTGAAAGGAAATAGATCATTATAGTACAAAACATTTTGTTCCTCTTCATCATATTCAGACCACGATGTTTCATCTTTAAAATCAAATTCATCGATATTTTAAGGGCATAAAGTGGGTTCAGTTGAGAAATCTGATTTAGATGTTAGAGCATCATTATAAACAATGGCTGGAAATTCATTCTCAAAATCTTTAAAGAAGTCTAAATCATCGATACAACTGACCGTAGGCTCGGGTGATGGAAACAAAGGCTTATTGACTTTTTCATTATCATTTTCCAAATCCAGTTTCAAATCATTGGTAGAAATTATTTTATAAGAAAACGAGTTTTTGTAAAAAAACTACCTTGTAATCTTCATCGTCGGATTCGTCAAACGATATTCTAAAGTCAATTTCATTATTGTTAAGAGAACTTACCATGGGTTCACGAGAAGGTGTTTTATTCGATGTCAAATTATCATTAAAGACAATAGCTGGGAATTCGGTTTCAATGGATCTGAGGTCGAAAACGTCTTCATCATACCAGATCTTACCATACTTAGCAGTTTCCAGTTAAACACTTTCCTACGTTTTTGAGCTTTTTCTTCCTCGAGCCTGATGTATTCTTCCATAGTAATGTTTGGGTCGTCCATCCTGTAATAAACTTACTAGGGCAGAAAACCGTCAAATAACATCTACGTCGTATTCAGTAAACTGAATACGCTGTATCACATAAACATAATTAGCAAACAAGACAGGAATATGAACTAAATCTAAACTACACAAATCCTAAGGGTTAGATCTAATATAATGTTAAAAACCAAAATATCAAATAAAAATCAAGATTATTTTTACTCCCTGACAGCGGCGCCAAAAACTTGATGGTATTGTCATGTAGGTGTATTTTATGCTTTCTAGTTTTAAATTTATATTTTGCAGACTTTACCTAAAACAACACTTTTCACGGGCAGTGTACCCGATCGATGGGAGTTTCGTGGTAAGTAGGGTGTCGATCACTAAGAGCGAGAAATACTTTCAACTTATTAATACCGTGGTTGTTCTAATCTAAGTTAGTCTAATCTATGCTAAACCTACGCTAAACCTATGTTAATGCTAAATCTAATGGATAAGGGGGGGTTTTAGTCTGAGAGACTGGCATGGGTTTTGTGGTGACTAAAACCATTTCAAGACACGCAAGCAAATTAACAGAAGATAAAAGAGTGGTCTAGCCAAATATAAGAAAACTATATTAACCATTATTAATCCAATCAGAACGTTGGTTTGTTTATTAGTGCAATGATTACTTATCTCGAGGCGGCATATCATTCTTAAGACTTAGGCGTTACTTCTTCCTAAGACCTAAACACGTAGAATTCTGTCACAATTAAACGCATCCGCATAAAACATCCTTATTTGCTAATTATAATCTATCTTAGGGATTAAAGCAATGGTGATCTTGTTAAACCCTAGCTCATAGAGACTTTACCCACTTACTTCTTAATGGCAATTCATACACTAGTAGTCCACTAACCAAGTCTTTACCAATTAATCGAGAACATACTCGTTGATACCCATGTCACCTTATGGTCCAACTAAGCTCACAATCTAAGGGCAAAGATAGGTCGTAATTTGTGATCCTATTGATCTAGATGTATAAATCACTATATGGAGAGCTATCCCGGCATCTAGATTACTTGGTCTGTATCACTAGATCTAGTTGAATGCTAGGTCGCATACAAAAGCACATAAACAAGTATAAATTGATAAACATAAACAAGCAATCAACAATAAATTAAGAAATCAAGATAAACAAACCAAACATTAAGATCTTCATAACAATGGCTAATACCCAAAGGTATTAGCCTTCAAACGTCATAATCAATACAAAAGTAACGATTTAGCCAAGGTAAACTAACTGAGTTAATGAATGATACCAAAAACTGAATGATTACAAGAGTATAAGAAATTACACATTGTCTCCTATGGAATTAATCGCGCTGCTCGACCTCTTCTGCTCTTTTTCTCCTCTAAAAATTAACTTTTATGGTTTAGGTATCGAGAATATGATTTAGCACACTTAAAACTCGTTTTTGAGTTTTCTAATTATAGGGTCTGGAATATGGTCGATACGGCGTATCCAAAGTCTTGGATACGGCGTATCGGGGGTTTCTTAGAGTAGGGACCATGTTTGATATATTCTGGAATATTTTATTTCCATATAGCTTGAAAACGGCGTATTGCCTTCTTCTGGATACGGCGTATTGGATCTTGTTTCCTTTGTGGTCTTTGGTGAGTGTAGGCACAGGTACGCCGTATCTTCCTTGATGGATACAGCGTATTGGTTGTCAGAATAGTAATCTTCAAAATATCTTTGTTTAAGCTCCAGAATGCGTGCCTTTTAGTTAACTTTCACCAACTACTCCATAATTACTGCAATTCTCAAATACAAACGATTAAGTAACAATTCTTTGTTTATACAAAATGGGTTAATTACATGGGATAAATGATGCTATAAAATGGACGTTATTTAATGGCATCAAAGACGAACCCTAGTCTTTGTAGCAGCTTTAAAGGTAGTTTTTAGGGCCTAAAAACCCTATTGTAACTACCTTCTATCCATGTTTTAATCAAGTAAGAGTGTTATTTATTATTCATTCAATATGTCTATGTGTTGTGTGATTAATCTATGTTCTTGCTTTATCCTTAACATGCTAGGATAAACCCTCCTTTTTATTTGCTTATGATTGCATGAAAGTCGGATTGTAGATCCTATTACTATTGCTTCTTGTTGATGAATGTGCGCGTTAGGCTTTAGAAAACCAGCTTTTGTCTGTATCGCTGTTGACACGTCTAGGGAAACGCGAGTGCGTAGAAAGGATACCATCAGGTAATAGTCTTCATACTACCTTACCCCTTTATATGATTGATCCCTTTTAAGATATTTCACATGCATTTAATATACTCTTAGGGGCCTTGTAATAGTCTTCATACTACCTTACTTGTGGTTGATCCCTCTTAAGATATTTACATTCTTTCTATAAAATATAAAAACATAAAATAATCTTCTCTCAACCCTTAGAATTTTGTTAGACCGTGATCAAGCCTTCTCAACCTATTCCCTTAAAGAACGATTACAACCCTCGAGTCTTGCCTATACTACTACTACAACAGTTAGGTACTCTGCCTAGGGAGTTGTAAAACTTCTTGTTGAAGTCCTACGATGACCACATCAAGTTTTTAGCACCGTTGCGTGGGGAATAGTTAGGTTTTGATCATAGTTTAACTTAGTTCTACTCGCTTGAATCCTTTCAAGTGAGACCTTAATTATGTATATTAGCTTTCTCGTAGTCTATCTTTTCTTTGTGTTATTTGTTTTGTAATCCATTCTCGTCAACCTTCATGGGAGACGAGAATCCTATCCGTACTCTTGGATATTACTCCAAACCTAGCCACGAAGGCTACAGGAATACCATTGAGCTCCCTGTAGGGAACAACATGGTACCTCTTCGATCCGACACCATCCGGTTGGTGCAAAACGGATGCTTATTCTACAGACTTCGGTCCAAGGATCCAAACCAACACCTCAAGGATTTCTTAAAACTTGTGGACTCACTTGACCTTGATGGTGAAAACAAGGAAAGAATGCGTCTGCATTTATTTTAATTTTCCCTTCGCGATCAAGCTAGCAATTGGCTTGAATGTCTTCCAGCATGATCCATCACCACATAGGAGGATCTTACTACTCGTTTCCTTGCTCAATTCTTTCCACCGGGAAGAACTGCAAAACTTCGTAATGATATCTTGATGTTCTAACAACATCATGGAGAATCTCTCTCAGAAGCATGGACTCATTTCAAGGACTTACTGACAAAAAGTCCCTCATCTTGGCATCGACTTTTGGCTCCATGTCCAAATTTTTTATGACTATGTCAATCCCGTCACAAGATGAACCATTAACCAATCGGCCGGTGGTAAGCTTCGTGACCAAAACGCCAAAGAATCCTAGGCATTATTAGAGGACCTCGCCCTCTATGACAATGAAAGTTAGAACGACCCAAGGGATTTCGCTAAGTCGGTCAAGGCAATCCCTTTGCCTCAAGATGTCCCGAGTACATCCAACCGTCGTCTAATCGAGCTTGAAAATCAAGTCCAACGTTTGATGGAAGCTCATCTTGCTCCAATGCAACCTAATCAAGTGAACAAAGTCACTACCTCATGTGAGATCTGTAGTGGTCCCCACGACACTCAGTATTGCATGGAAGATCCCAAACAAGCCTTTGTTGAATACGCATCCTCGCATACCAATAAGACGAGAAGCAGACCGTTCACTATGAACCAAGGACCAAGAAGATTTAATGAAGTCGTCAATGGATGGAACAAAAAGCCAAATTTTAACTGGGCACACGCCTAAACATTCATAAACCCATAAAACAACTCACTCACTACCTACTCATCTAATTACCAAACGAAGCTTGAGAAGGCACTAGTCGACTTTGACTCTCACCAACAAAAAAAATACTTTCCAGCCTAAGAACACAACTTGGACATCAGCAAGACGACATGATTAGTAAAGTTAATCTTTTATGGAAGACCGTTTCTGAAAATCTTGATGACACTCCCCTTTGTGACACTGCAGGAGGCCCCACAGCTCAAATGAATTTCACGTCTACCGATTACCATACTAAAGAAGAGATTCGAAGCAAGGGAATCAAAAGCCCATCAAAATTACTCTCCCCAAAGTATCTATCTCAATCATCCATAATTGAACAAAACAAAAATCTCTCATCTCCAAAACGTGTTCACTTCGTTAATTCAATCGTCATTTTAAATAAGGAGAATGAAGTTGAGGAAGAAGGTAGTGTTGAGCCCAGCAAAACTGAGTAAACAAACCGCAAAAATGCAAATGAAATTGATGAAGAAGTTGAAAGCGAAAAGGAAGTAGAGGAGGAAACAGAAAGAGAAACTAAAGAAGAAGAGGAAGATAACCCAGAACACTTTGAAACTTTTCCCACTATGAAAGAGTTAAGGTATCATGAGTGGCTTTTGAAAAATCCTCAGCCCCCATGGGTGAAGGCCAAGATCAGAACTGGGAACGTGAATAATGTGAAGTTCTCATGCATGATTGGTCAATTCAATAAAGAGCAAGCCTATTTAGATTTAGAATCACTAATCAAGGTAATGTCTATGCTTCATTATAACTGGATCATGAGTAATAGGTTGAAACCAAGAAGGAAACCTTCAAACCCCAAGAAAAACTGCAACTTCGTAAGGAGAGTTAAGGGACTAAGAGTTTTCGTTGGGAACTTCACTTACGAATGTTACTTCATGTTGCTCGAAGATACGACTAGTGTCATTGATCATTACCTTGGATCGGTGGTGTTCGGAAAGCCGTTTATGGAAGCAACCGAGCTAGTTTATAATAAAGAGGAGGGAACGGTCGTGTTTGAAAGAGATAAGAAAAGGATCATATTCAAAATGCCCCACAAAATGGACATGTTCAAACACGTAGATTTTGCGGATAGAGGCACCGATAGCATTCCTCCTTTCGTCATAGAGAGTGATGATGATAACTATGAAAACCCCACTACTCAGACATCTTAGATCTAGGGCCCGAATACAAGTTTGTTGAGTATGTGTGTAGAGGCATTTGAAGTTTGATGGCCACAAAAGCCAGAAGGAAGAACAAAGGAGAAGTCATGTAAGGACGTGTGACTTCCAGTCTAGCTACAAGATTCGTAAATAAAGAAAAGCGCTTTTTGAGAGGCAACCCAATATTTATTTTTCCCGCATATTAGGAGTGTCTTGTGTTTTAATTCTTTATTGTTTGTTTTATTATGTCTGAATTATTTTATAATCATGCTTTGTTTGTTTGTAACTTTATCTTATTTGCAATCAAATGTATTTTGCAACAAAATAAGTGTAGGGGAAATATCCGGGTTTTAGAACCAAATTCAAACATCTAAAATAAATTGTTTAGATTAATTCACGTCAATTTCTAGTAATATGATTGCAACGATTAATTCCAGGTTTTTATGCAGTACTTTCTTCATATTTGACTAATAAAATTGGGTGCAAGAAATTTCTCATTAAAAACAAAGAGGATTTTTTCACAGTGCCTGGAGACGGCGTCGGGATAAAACCCGACGGCGTCACGTCTCCAACAATGTGAAAATTCGAAAATCTTTAAGTATTTTTGAAAAATAAAATGTGCAATATTTAAGATTTATAATTCTTTTGTAAACCTATATAGACCTATAATTATATTATTACTCTTATCCTATCTTTACTGCTTTATAGAGTCAAAACCTGTCACACCCCCCAGACGGGGCCTAGTAAAAAATACGTGTCCGAGAGCGTGACGTCATCATATATCGAACACAAGGCACAAGAGAACAACCACTAATGAACTTTTTGAAAATCATAACTCGTTTCATTATTTAAAAATAGATAAGTTTTACAAGTTTCAAAAGAAATTAAATATTTGCGGAAGCGTAAGAAAAAATGTAGCGGAAGCATAATTTGGTTTTCAAAAGACAACGAGTATGAATGAGAAATAAAGTCTTGGTAAACGGTATCATATTGCACGTAGACTCCACATAGCACGTCAAGAAGTCCAAAGCTAATCACCTGAGAAAAACATGCTCAAAACGGTCAACATAAAGTTGGTGAATTCATAGGTTTAAGTAAAACATTTATGAGGATCAAAAACATTTAGTGAATACCGCTTCACTCAAAGTATTATGAAAAGTATTTAAAAATTTGAAACATTCAACAAAAGCAGTGTGGACCACAAGTTATAGAACATATGTGACAGTTATAACAAATACAACTTCACATAAAAAATATTTATTGTTGCGCTAAGCTCATGACACCGAAGCTCAATTTAGAAGGAAGCATTTTATATGCCAAATAGAATTACTCGCCCTAAAGGTATCCGACCAAGATCACCTATTGAAAATCCGACATGGTATATATCCGTTTGTTCAGGACCTTCGAAACTAGTAAGCGCTACTTACCCGGATAGGGATAATTAGTCCCAATAGATCTATTTATAACACTCACGCTTACTTAACCAGCCAGTCGGTCAAGAAATTAACGGTTCATGATAGTTCGGGCATTAGTGGTCTATTCGTAACTTAGGCAACAAATAAACAGGGAAAGTAGATCAAGATACTTGTGTCCATAGTAAAATCAACCAATGTAATTCCAAAAGAAAGACTTTGCTACACAACCCGGGTTGTCTTATAAAATAAGTGTATGTGTCAGTGCATTTATTTTTCAAAATAAGAGAAATTTTATTTTTATTAGTGAAAAAGTTGTTATTTCAAAATAATCAATGTTTTTCAGGAATCAGAAAAAGATTTAAAAATATAATTCTATTACTCAAACAACAACTACAACTCTTTAAATAGAAAACGGGTCATTGTTTAAGGGGGAGAAAAGTGCTCACAAATATTTAAAAAAAAATCTTTTAAAATAAATCAAGGAACAAACGAATAAAGTTTTGTAATAATGACGGATCATAGTTTGAAGGGGAGTTAAGGTATTAACTCAAAGTGCTTTAGATGTCATTTGTTTTAAACTTTACGGATTTAGGTGCAAAATTGGATAAGTATTCTTTAGGGTTAGAACCACAAGGACTGAAGTTGTCTTTATCTTTGCCTAAGAAAGTTTATAAATAGGAGTGCAAGTAATTTAGAAGCTCGACGACTAAGTTTGCCAATATTCTAAAGTTTCAAAATAAGAAAAGGGTGTAGCGGTTTGGTCTTATCACAACCAAACACACCCTTATATCGTTTTCTCTCTCAACCCACCACACCCAAAAACATCTAAGATCAAAATGCGTTTCTCATCAAAAGGTATAAATTTCAATGTGTTTCTAATCTTCTAAACACTCTAGGTACCAAAGGAATTTAATCAAAATCCTCTATTTCACTCGTTAGGGCTTATTTTCAATCTAGGCTTTTAATAAATCTAAAGTTGATGAAATCCCAAATTGATTGAGGGGTTTTGATCACCATGGTGTGATATTGATTGGGCTATAACAGTTTTTAATGAATCGTATCCATGTGATCCTAAGGTTGATTTTTGTATGCGTGTTTGCTCAATATTAGCTATGAATGAGTGTAGGTTTGTTGGTTTGTATGTTTATAGATTTAGAACATGTTCTTGATACCTATGATTCACTCTTGAATCCCTTTGATTCATCTTATTTATGTCTTAATTTGTTCAAATAGCGGTTTGGCCATATGGGATAGTAAGGGTGTTCATTTAAGCCTATTGATACTTAGGAATGTTTAGCTACCCCAATGTGCTCCTTTGTGTCATGCCATGTGTTATATAACTCGAATTTACAAAAAACTTAAACCTAGCATACTATGCTTTGACTTTAGTCTTGATCACGTAGTCTTTAACTTCAATCATTAACTTGTGATATGTTGTAGTGATCATTGACTTTAGGCTTTGACTTGCATCTTTGACTTGATATAAATATGATCTTGAGCACTTAGAAATCATTAGCCAAATACAATCTCCTTTATCATCTTTTGATCTTTTCTATCTTATGCACTTGTGACCTTCAGACCGACATGCTCATATTGTTCTTGATATTGAAAGCGTGTTGATGACATCAAATAACGTCACTTTATTATATCATTTATCCCATCTGTTTTGCCTACTTTTATATAATTATTGCATTATTTGGTACTTAATTGCTTTAAAGTTGATAAACGCAGTAATTCAGGAGTGTTTTGTGAAGACAAGCTAAAAGGCGCATAATTTAGAGCTAAAACAAAGACATTTAAAGAATGATGATTTCTGACTACATACGCCGTATCTAACAAAAGAGATACGGCGTATCAGCGCCTGAACTTCACAAGAAAACGTGTTTGACTAATTTCTAATACGGCGTATCTCTTATGTTTTCATACGCCGTATCCATGAAGATAACTATTCAAATATACAATAATCAAGTAAATTAGGAATGATATCACTGATTAATTGAGAATGTAGCGCGCACTCCAAGGAATCCAGCCCAATACGCCATATCGACCTAGCCAGATACGGCGTATCGAGCCTTTTTCAGACATTATACATAAAAGACTCAAAAACGAGGTGCAATATCATATTCTTTAAACCATACTCATTGAAGACGAATTTTAGAAGAGAAGATCAACCACCAAGGTTAAGCATTGATCACGAATCCATAGAAGACATCGTCTAATTTATACTCTCTTAATCGTTCGATTTTTATTATTTGATTACGCTTGTATAATTACAATGGTTGTGGGCTACTACCCTTGGGTATTAGCCATCTTAGTGAAAGTTCAATGTTTGGTTTATTTTAAAATCAATTTCTTAATTTATCGTTGATTATTTAATTATGTTTATCACCTCATACGTGTTTATGTGTTTGAATATGTGACCTATCATTCAACTGAATCTAGTGATACAGACCAAGTATCTAGATATCGAGATAGCTCTCCATATTGTGTTTTATATTTTTGGACCAATATGAGCTTAGTTAGACCGGTAGGTGACCCGTTTATGTTTCATCAATCACGCTCTTAATTAACTGATAAAGATTTGAATAGTAGACTACCAGTATGTAAAACACCGTCAAACAATAAGTGGGTAAAGTCCCGTTGGGCTAAGGTTTTAACAGGATCACCACTGCTTTGATTCCCTAAGTTAGATTATAATTAAACTAAAGGATGCTTTATGCGGATGCGTTAATTGTGACAGGATTAATCGTGTCCAGGTCTTAGGATGATGTCCTGCCTAAGTCTTAAGGATGATATGCCGCTTCGAGATAAGTAAATTATTGCACTAAAACAAACAAACCAACATTGAACTGAATTTAATATGGCTAATATTGTTTTCTATCATTTGGCTTGTACCGCTTTTCTATCTTCTATATTTCTTCTTTCGTGTTTATTATCTATTGAATTTGTAGGATCGTTTAATTCATAACACGGGTGATGATTCTTGTGATTAGGCTAGTTTCTAGAGAGAGAAACACATAGAGTGATATTTCTAGAGAGAGAAATGTATGTGTAAATGTAAAATTGATTATGACTAGCTTGCCTCTTCCAAAGTTAGAAGAGGCTTATATAGTTTTTACAAAATATCGGGTATTAGTACCCGGCTTAAAACCGAAAGACATACGATTAACTATTAAACTACGAACTATTATAAATAATAAATATACGGGGTGACCGAGTCTTTTACTCATATCTAACAATCTCCCCCTAAGGGAGGTCACCCTTGAAAACACTAGACTTAAGCTCTTATAGCTTGCAGTCTTTTGATTCTTCATATTACATCTAGTACTTTGTTGTAGTGATCTTTAGATAATAATTAAGCTTGTTCACTTTGACTTGTTTTGATTTTGATCATGAGTTTTCTTGAGATCATCATTCAAACATAATCTCTCATCATCTAGTAATCTATTGCCATCTTGTGCACTTGTGAAGAAGAATATGATAATAGAGTTTGCTAAAGCTTTGACACCTTTATGAGATCTTACATAACTTCATAACAAGTGTAGGTCGTGTCTGAGCATTAGGTTATGAACTTGACTCTGCTGGTATAGGGTATTTCCATCTCCATCTTTAAATGTTCCTGTAATAAAACAGTTAACAATAATTATGAAAGTTTTTATAACACATCGAGAGTTTTGATTGTTTGTCAAATGTTCAATAACCGTCAATTCTTATACTGGAACAAGTTTGATTCATGTAGAATCGCACCATCGTTTCTTTCCAGATGACACAAGTTTGATTCTTGTAGAATCGCACAAGTCACCTACCTAGAGCTTGTTTGATTTTGGCTCTAGCAGGATTTCTATCTTCATTGTGAATACCTTCGTATCACTCGGATGTTCTGGCAATATCACAAGGATAATGCGTAGGACTCTTAAGATAACCTTGTTTCCACAGTGTGTGAGAGACAAGATAATTGGAAATGTGTCCTAACGAGATTAACTGATGATCTCTTGGCTCTAGACTCGAAAGTGCGCTTTGATTTTAGTGATCGGAGGCTGGAGCTGACTGCCACCTTTTCAATACCAACTTACTCGGAGTGAGTGAGACAGTAGATTGCATGTTTAGTCTCCGTGACAAATGAGACAAGTTTCTTTCAAGAGAAACTCGAATGGCTGGGAAGGGTTGTGCATTGCATCACTGGGTCCATGATGTCGTCTTCAATGTCAGCAATCAACTTGTGATTCTGACAGCATATGTATTGACCCGGTTTCTGCCTAAGAGTATGGAGGGCTTCTTTCTTTACACCCTTTATCCGTACAATTCTTTTTCATTCTTCAACCCCTTCAGTGCTTACCGAGACTTCATGACTAGCACCTTGTTGGGTATATTCCAGTACTAGCTCCATCTCAGTCGGCACTATTCCCTTGTTCTCACATTTACTCCTTTTAATCATACCTAAGGACTTCTGTACTAACTAGTGGATTGTCCCTGGGTAGATCCCTCCGGTTCTGGCAGGATCATAGGAACGAGTACCTAACCTTACCATCCTTATAACTTCGATAAAAGTAAATACATGGTCAGTCTTTTGGTACAGTTCACCTTGCCATAAAATCACTGTTGAAAAACTCAATCAGGTACTTATGATATAACTATCAAAGTGTTTAGTACCCGATTGTTTTTGCATTTCAGAAAAGCTCCCCCTCAACATGTGCATCGGTATTCGAAAATGTTTAGCACATGGGGGTGGAGAATACACCTTGAGAACCTTAGATGTATGATCATATTTTAGTTACAAGCTGTGTATGGAACATATTAATGCTCCCCCTCAATCGTTGAGGGTATGTGTTAGTGTCAGATATGATAATTTTGAAAGATTTTTTCGTTAAACTCAAAAACCTGGTTTTTTAAGTTTAATGAAAAACTCATGAAAGATTCATACACTGACACATAACATCAAATTCCATACTAAAAGACATGAAGAAAACTCGAACATAATCAAAGAGATCCGAGCTTCTACCGATGCAGCAATAAGAAATCAAGAAGCTTCAATTAAGACCTTGGAAATACAAATCGGACATATGAGCAAGGTCTTGCAAGAAAGAGGGTTTAGAAGCCTGCCCAACTCTACAGAGACTAACCCTCGAGACCAAGTTAAATCAATCTCAACTGCTAAAGCTGATTTTTCTGAGATACGCCATATCGGATGTGGTTCATACGCCGTAAATTTTCGTTGTACTGAATAATTTCAAATTATCTATCAAATCTATGTATTGTGAAATTTCCGCCAATCTACTCCAATTCTTTAATTATTCATGTAAGACGTTCTAAAATCATAACACTATGTTGACAAAAATTAGCATAGCATCGTTAGTCCTCAAATATAAATAGCCTGATCAACTATTTATAATTCAGGAAGGACCATGCCCATGCTGAGAGTAGTCACCTTAAAACTTCTTGTCAAGAAACAATTTTTTATTTATATCAAGTTTTGTGTACGTATTCATAAAATGTATTTATCATAAAGAACCAAACTAACAATCATAATAACTAAGTAAACTCTTACACCACCTTACTATATAAAGTCGACATCATCAAAAAAAGTTATAACTGACACATTAAGCCGAAGGGAACGAATAAGCCACTAGGAGCCGATCATTAGACGCAACAATAAATATTAAACCAACGTCACTAATCTTGAACGCCCAAGTTAAAGCAATTTAGAAGAGGAATGCAAACGAGTTACCAAGCGTGGTAACAAAATTATTGAAAGGCATAAATAAAAATAACAAATAGATTTATTGCCATAACATCCGTTTAGTACTTTGGAAATAAGATTACATAAGAACAAAAAGGAAATACAAGTTTTATTACAACCCTCCCCTAACAATAATATATATTCCTTCCAAAAGAGATCCACGCCAATAGCTGGGATGATGATGGGCGCGAGAATCGCTAAAATAAAGGCCAGATACTGAAATTCTTCTTTGTATGGGACGTAGGCAAGATAAATGCCGAGTGCTACCGCGCTCGCCATCGCCAAGAGTGTAATGATATGCAACATTTTTAAGGATTGGATAAGAGAAAATTTAAGTAAAAGATTTAGTGTTGTATGGAGAAATGGAAGATTAAAATTTGGTATTTAAAAGGAGGAAGTAACCGTTGGGGTTACTGTTCATAGCCGTTGGGGTTACTGTTTACGTTTTAAAAAAATAAAAAATAAATACCAACACCTCCTCATCAACACCATTCCAGAAGGCAACTAAAACTGAATTTCGGGATGAAATTCTTTTAACACGGAGAGACTGTAACAATTCACATTTTTCACATCTGTTATGTCAATAAATATTCAACTGTTTATTTTAAACTTCTACACGTTTGCATTTAATTTTAATCGTTAAGTTAAATCGTGTAAACTAAAAATCAACAATCAACGTAAACGGGCATCAAACAAATTAAAATTTGCGTCAAGCAAGCAATATATTATGTTTACAAAAGTAATAATCAACTTTTTATATTTTATTTTTATTGGTTACGTAAAACATTTACGTTTCGCAATTAAATACATTTAGGTATACCCGAAAGCACCAATACCTATCTATACTCAACCAAATACCCACAATTAGACCCAATACTCAAAATTACAAAATTCCTTATACATATATATAGGCCGAATATATAAGATAAAACATAACAAAGATATTTTTATTTTGACTTTGCAAATTAACATGTGCTTATATAAAGTCTCAAGCAAACTTCACCAACTAGTCTTACATTTTTCCAACTCTTGTAAGAGCCCACTCCCCCTCCCATGAGTTTCTTACACAATGGTCATTCAATGTCTAACCATGGTTAAGTTAAAGTAACCATTAGCTAGTTAAATCTTGCTATAAAAGGCACACTATGCAAGTAAACTTCACACAACTCATTTCTTTAAGTAAAATCAACACAAAAACTCTCCCTTGTGCTCTCTAGCTCACGACACACAAACCAAACCCATATGCATTACATATTTTTGATTTTACAAGTAATCCAAGTGTTCAAGGTTCATTACTAGACATATCTAAGGTGTATTGGAAGCTTGGTTTAGTGTTTAAAAAGGTTAAACAAGAAAGGTTCAAGATTAGGGTTTCAAGTGAAATTAGGGTTTTCTTGATTTAGAAGCTTGGGTTTTGTTGATAAGTTAGGGTTTAAATCTTGTTTCTCTTCATCATACATCATATTAAGGTTATCTAACAACCCTAAACTCTTTACATTTGTGATTTTATGTGTATATAATGTTTATATAGTTAATCACCATTTAGGGAACATATTAACAAATAAAATAGATTTTTTACACTTGTTCATGGTTTGATGAACTTTGTCATATGTTATATGGATGTTAAATACATGTTGTAATAGAAGTATAAGTGTCATACAAGTGTTGGTTTATCTATAAAAAGTATATATATAAACTAGTTACTTAAAAGTTTACTTAATAAGTTTATAAATAAAAGTGATGTAAGGACTTGTTATCATGGATATTTCTTGGACAAGATCATTGGACAATTGTTAGAGGACTTTAAGTATATAATACTTGTGGTATAACACATGGTAGAGGACTTGTAACAAATCAACTAGGCTAAAAAGTTATAAAAACAAGTTTAAACATATTTTTAACAAAAAGATCAAAAGGGTCTGTTTGAAGAAAAATAATGTATTTATTTTATATTTTTATAAAATACTACATGTTACAAGGATCGTAGGCATATAGAGAACTCGAAAAACCGATTTATAACGAAGAAGATACGCCATTTGCAAGTTTACGATAATTAAAGTTTATAAAAATAAATATATAAACTATGAACAATAAAAATCACTATTCATCTCAAATTCATTTTTTGAAAAATACATTAGTTAGATAAAACTTTTAATTATGAAGACGTGCTCAAAAGAACCACTAAAATCGGAGTTAAAACGAATAAGATACGACGTTTACAATAGTTAAATTTATAAAAGTATATGAACAGTAAAAAGTATTGTTTACCAGAGGACTTAAAATATGAAAATGTAATATTTTGATAACTCTTCTTAATACGAAAGTGTGGACATAAGAAACATAAAAAACAGACTTAAAACGAGAAAGTTACGCCGTTTTTACTAAAGAGATATTTATAAACGTTTTTACATTATAAATATGATTTCACAAATACAATTAGAAGGTGATGTAGCCATATAGAATTATATACGGTATTAGATATTCATAGTACTTAGTACTCATACGACCTATAATTAATTAGGTTTCATTCGGCCGTATTCGTGACACATTTTCTATTTGTGATTTACATTATCGATTCACTCACTCAAGGTGAGTTTATAGCCCCATGTTTTACTTGTTTTACATATACTTTACAACTTTTGGAGTGAGAACATGCTTGTTACTAATCTCATTTACATGATTGGTTTGAATTTATTACATGTGCATTTACAATTCGTTTTATAAACTGGTCTACATAATCACTTACTTATTTTGGGACAAAATACATTGCTTGTTTCATTTTATTTTTAAAAACAAGGACATTACTTTACTTTTACCTAAATGATTACGGATTAGCTTAAGCGGATTGAACTGTTAACTACGAGTTGGTAGGTGCGAATGTTATAAAATAGATCTATTGAGGTGTGACAATCCTCGTTCGGGTGATTAGCTATCACTGGACAAACGAACGTTATACCATGTCGGAGTACGAAGCTACACATACATGAGCATGAACTTTTACCGTGCCTTAAATAAAGTGGCATACACCCAAGTCTGAGCCGCAGTTTCATGAACTTAGAGTAATCACAATCATTGTTTTATACACACATGAATATTTACGTTGCCTTAAATAAAGTGGCAATACATACTTTGAACAATGGTGGTCCAACTATACTTAACTTTTTGTGACTAATGTATGGGATACAATAATCATACACATCTTTGATTTCCAACATTCATACATACATTTTGGTGAACATTTAAGGATTGAAACAGTCATACATACTTTATGAAACTTTGGTTCAACATTTATTACAAAAACCTATGAACTCACCAACTTTATGTTGATACTTTTAAGCATGTTTTTCTCAGGTAAATTAGATGCTTGGCTTATGTGTTGTGCATTGGAGTCTAAATAATTCAAGATTTCTTTTCAAACGACACGTCTAGAGGTCGTTCTCTCATGTCTTGTGCAATGGTATTATGAAGTAACGCTCCCGGAAACATATTCTGTTGCGACCCATTTTTGGGGGTGTTACATGCAATATCATATTCTTTAAACCATACTCATTGAAGACGAATTTTAGAAGAGAAGATCATCCACCAAGGTCTAGTATTGATCACGAATCCATAGAAGATATCGTGTAATTTTTACTCTCTTAATCGTTAAATTTTCATTGTTTGATTACGCTTGTATAATTACAATGGTTGTGGGCTAATACCCTCGGGTATTAGCCATCTTAATGAAAGTTCCATGTTTGGTTTGTTTTAAAATTGATTTCTTAATTTATCATTGATTATTTAATTATGTTTATCACCTCATACTTGTTTATGTGTTTGAATATGCGACCTATCGTTTAACTGGATCTAGTGATACAGACCAGCTAATCTAGATACCGGGATAGCTCTCGATTTCGTGTTTTATATTGTTGGACCAATCGGATCACAAATAACGTTCTGTCTTTGTCTTTGAATTATGAGCTTAGTTGGACCGGTAGGTGACCCGTTTATGTTTCAGCAATCACGCTCTTAATTAACTGATAAAGATTTGAATAGTGGACTACCAATATATAAAACACCGTCAAACAATAAGTGGGTAAAGTCCCGTTGGGCTAGGATTTTAACAGGATCACCACTGCTTTGATTCCCTAAGATAGATTATAATTAAACTAAAAGATGCTTTATGCAGATGCGTTAATTGTGACAGGTTTAATCGTGTCTAGGTCTTAGGATGATGTCTCGCCTAAGTCTTAAGAATGATATCTCGCTTCGAGATAAGTAAATCATTGCACTAAAACAAACAAACCAACATTAAACTGGATTTAATATGGCTAATACAGTTTTCTATCATTTGGCTTGTACCGCTTTTCTATCTTCTAATTTTCTTCTTTTGTGTTTATTGTCTATTGAATTGATATTTGTCTCCACCAAACCTGTGCCAGTCTCTCAGGCTGAAAAAACCCCCATATCATTTAAAATACTGATAGAATTTAGGATTAATGTTTCACTCTTAGTGTTCGACACCCTACTTACCGTGAAACTCCATCTTGACCGGGTACACTGCTCGTTAAAGTGTTGTTTTAGGTTTGTCGGCTAAATATAAATTTAAAACTTGATAATCAAATAATTGACCCTACACGACAGCACATCACGTATGTAGCCATCTTTCTTGATATTCTTTAACTTTAATACTTTGTCACTTTATGGAGGATGTACAATATCAACATAATACTTCGTCGCTTCAAGAAAGACGTATGGTATCAGAGTAGCGGAAGTCTTGAAACATGTACTTGAGCTTTCATGATGTCTTTATAAATGTCGGTCGAGTATGAGCATGCGACTATGAATCTGACTCGTCCACGTCTAGCTGCTGCCATCATCGGGAATACCTGCAGGTTTAGGTTAGTGATAATCAACAGGTATGGACGAAAGTGTCTTTGTCACTTTGTCGAATACGGTTGCAATAACCACGGTTCCCCGTTGATCAGTATAAATACTTCCTGTGAACACATAGACTTCCGAAGAATCTTCTTGACAGTGTTTCGCAGCTGCACTAGCTGTTCTCATTACCAGAACGTCTCAAAGCAGACAACACGGTATGAGTGAACCAGCGAGTTACTATCTCACCGATTGAAATAAAAATTGATTTAAAAATCAATCGACGTGTCACTTGCTAAAGGGTTTTTGCGACACATCAAGAGTTTTAAGCATTTCAAAATTCATCAATCGTCAATTCATTTCCTAGAACAAGTTTGATTCATATAGAATCGCACTATCATTTCTTTCCTGTTGTCACAAGCTTGATTCGTAAGAATCGCACAAGTCACCTACTATGAGCTTGTTTGATGTTAGCTCAAGCAGGATTTCCATCTTCACTGTGAATACTTAAGTATCACTCGGATGTTCTGGCAAAATCACAAGGATAATTCGTAGGACTCTTAATATATATTTCTTGTTATTTACATTGTGTGACTTAGCAAGCATAATTTTGACAAGTGTCCTAATGAGATTTATGGATGATCTCTTTTGGCTCTAGACTTAATAGTGCACTTTGGTTTTAGTGATCGGAGGCTGGAGCAGACTGCCACCTTTTCAATACCAACTAACTCGGAGTGAGAAAGTTGATAGAAATGCGTGTAATCTCTGTAAGAAATGAAACATAAATCTTTTAAGAGATTCTGAGTGGCTAGGGAGGGTTATGCATTGCATCACTGGGTCTATGATGTCAGTCTTTAATGTCAGCAATCATCTTTGTGATTCTTGACAGCAGATGTATTGACCCGGTTTCTGCCTAAGTGTAAGGAGGGCTTCTTTCTTTTCACCCTTTATCTTAACTTTTCTTTTTAATTCTTCAACCCCTTCAGCGCTTACCGAGACTTCATAACTAGTACCTTGTTGGGTTTGTTCCAGTACTAGCTCCATCTCAGTCGGCACTTTTCCCTTAATCTCACTTTACTCCTTTTTCATACCTAAGGACTTCTACACTATCTAGTGGAATATCCCTGGGTAGATCTCTCTGGTTCTGGCTGGATCATGGGAATGGATACCTAAACTTAACAACCTTATCACTCAAATACAGTAATTTTAATTGGTCGGTCTTTGGTACTTTCACATTTCAGCCAATCACGTAACCATTTGCTCCCCCTTCATATGTGCATCGATTAATCGAAAGAGTTTAGCACATATATGGGATAGCGTACACTTGAGATCTTAAAAATTACATTATTAGCCATATATTTTAATCACATTTTCTTCTCTTATCAAAAATATTAAATCTCTTGATATTTTGGATATCAATTGATTCAAATATAACTGCTTTCGGGAAAAGAATGTCCAATTATTAACAAGCCGCATTAGGAACATTTTTAATGCTCCCCCTCAAATTATGAGGGTATTATATGGTGTTTGAGTATGATAATTTTAAAAAATTTGAATTTACTAAGAAATTCTTGAAAATTCATACTCAAACACTATATATGCCTACTTTTTAAGTCTACACTATTTATATACATATTCACAAGATTATTATATATGAGAAATTGACCTGAAATGAGTTGAGACAAAATATGACAAAGTCATATTGTCCTTTCCAGTAGCCTGAGATCTTTCTCGTATTCCCTTCCACCAACGAACTTCTCTAGATTCCGCATCAACCTCCTTTGATAAAGCTGCTTGTCTATATCCTGAACCATAACCCGAGCCCTCTTCTTGTCTAAGTTACTCCATTTCCTCATTGGCAGGTATTCCATCCTTATTCCCTTAGCAATATCATTAAGAGCAGACCGGACATCATCGAGCGTGCCATCACTGACTTTATGAAGTTCATCAGCACGCATCAGTCAGTTTTTGTTCATCTGGTCCTTATATATCACACCTTTCGGGTCCGAATATGCAGTGTACGTGGTCCTTTTTTGAGATTTGACCTGAATGTGTCTGGCTTGGTAAGGTTGAGCTTCTTTTGGTAACTTTTGACACCTAATTGAAGATCTTCCACCCGCCTTTAAATGGCAATCCATCTTGTGAACTTACGTAATGCCACATTCAAATCATATTGTTCGTCGATTATGAGATTGGTCAGCTTTTGTTGAATGAGTAGAAGTAACATGTCTTCAATGTCTTGTAGACGTAGTCTTTTGAAATCACCTTCTTTAAACGTATATAGCTTCTGATCATCTCGATGAACTTCAATCTCTTCCAGGTGACCGTAGTCATACTTCTTCATAATTGTAAGTCTGGTTACCGCAATAATTCTTCTTCTAGAGTAAACATCTTTAGACGAAGTCATGTTACTTGTATATCCCTAGAAGCTTTGGCATTTGGGACCCTAGTGTAAAGTGCCAAAGTAAGCATGTTGATCATATTTCAACTGTACGGGACTCCACAATTCGGGAACCAAGTCTTCAATCCATTTGAGCTCATAAGTAGCAGCCTTTATCTTAGTGACATAAGTTGAGTATCGTCTGCTTAAGTCCCCCCTTCAGATATTCCAGATCTCTATTAATAAAATAATCCTTAGGGTTAGTTTGGCGTCCTCGATGATCTTGAATTAACAGAAGAGGCTTTCTGAGATCGAACGGATACGGTTTGTTTTTAGGGTTATGCCAGTCAAGTCATTCAGTTGTTTCTTTGGAACATTCTTCAAGATGGTACTCTAATTCCGTAATACTCTTGCAAGTGCCTTTGAGCAGGTTGAATGCCGGTCCAACCAGAATTTCTTGAGTCAGATTTGGAATTTTAAGCCGATTTAAGACAAATGCAGAGAAATCAAATGAAGTATCATTGAGCTCATCAAATGAAGTGGGAGGTTCTTCAACACGCGCAACTTGACTTATCCAGGTCTGAGGAGGTCAAAAGTTAACTTGTTGTCTCTTACTCCAATCAAGATCAGGAGTTAGAGGTCGCTCGGGTTTCTTGAACTAGTCAGCTTTGGTAACCTCCTTGTCAGCGGGTTGTTCTTCATTGTCTCCCATAACGAACTCTTGATCTTGTTGCATGCCTGAGTCTTCAACAGTATGACTTGGCTCCTCTGCATGGGCAGACTTACCGGAAGACTTACGTTGAGATTGGGAGGCATCTTAAGAGGTGCTTGAAGACTTATTTTCCTTTGACCTTTAATCTCTAGAGGACTCAACATCTTTACTCGATTTCCTTCTTTTCTTCCCTCGATCTGATCCAGCGGAGGGGTCTCGATTTTTGTCACTGTCGTCTCGACTCCTTTCAATGAAAAGACTTCACCATATGAATCAAAGAGATCTTTGTCAGTGTTATACGACTCGACCAGTGCATCATAAAGCTTCTTTTTGTAGTTAGCTTTATCATATGACTTGTTCTTCTTCATCTTTTCTATCAGTATCTTTGTAAGCTTAAACTCGAAGAGTGATGCGGCTACCTCATAAGTAGACGTCGGTTGTGAAGAAGACCTTGTCAAGACTGCAGCTTCTACTGATTCTATGACATTTTTCTCTATAACAGGATTTTCAAAATCTGATACTGCTTGAGGAAGAATCTAAGGAAGTTGAGTGTTGACTTCTTCCTTAATAAGAGCTCTTATTGATGTGTCAACGAGTTCTATGTAAGCATTCTTCTCATCCTGAGCTTCTTGTCTGCAGTCCAAGTTATGTGCTAGAATAGCCTTGTTTATTGCTTCTCCAAGTTTGTTATCAATGTAACGATCAACTATAACAGGAATGAAGGAGATAGCTTGAGCATACTGATCAACTTGCTTTATCTCTGACAAATCTTTTTCCAGGTTGAAGACTTTTTCATTGAATTTGAATACTGAAGCGATATCCGGAAGTGAAGGAAATGAGGTTGTAGCTTCAGAAATTGTTAGTGTTGGAGACGGTGTTGCTGTAGTGAAACCTGATATGTTTTCAGGAATAGCCGTTGCATGACGAGCTAAGGTTTCCATCAATGAAGCAATCTCATTGTCAGCTGGAGATGGATTCTCAAGATTTAGGAGCTTGATTGTAAAATTAAAGGAGACAGAAGAGCTTTATGTTGGATCTCCAGTATTCTGTGTGTCAATTACAGGTGTAAGTGTCACATGAGCATCTTAATCTACTTGCTCAAATCCAGATTCTTGAGAAACATTTTGTTGTTCTGAGGTACCTTGATCAACATTGGTCATATCAGTATCTTCATTTCCCAAATTCACATTCACATCATCATACAGCTCTTTAGTAACCTCATCATCTTCTTCATCATCCATTGTTTCTTCATCATCAAGCTTTTCATCAACAGTGAATTTATAGTCTGAGGGAGTATGAACTCTGTCATTGACATCTTCTTCTTCATGTTCAGTCTGATCTACATTAGTCAGATTCGGATCAGGAATCTCATCTCTATCAGATTCTGTTCTTTCATCATCACTGTCATCATCATGATCATCACTATCACCATCATCATCATTATCACCATCATCATCATTATCATCTTCGTCTTCACTATCTCCCTAAGACTCTTTCTTACTTTCAGATTCGTATGTAGGTACATCGGGAACCCCTAGTATAGTACTAGTTCCTTTATCTGTACCAAAAGTCTTTTGTTATTGCTCAACAGGAATCTTTGACTGAATTTCAACTCCATCACCTGAGCCACTTGCGTGAGACATGTGAAAGTCTTTCTTGCTTCTCTTGGTAGCCAACTTAAGTTGTTCAGCTTCAGTTAATGCAACCTCAGATAATACAGCTAAACCTTTGGCTGTTGTCTTCTTTGCTGGTTGCTTCTTCTTGTCAGGTTTAGCCACCTTAGCTTTTGACTTGAGTCTGGTACCTTTAGTAGCTTTAACAGGCTTCTTTTTAGGAGATATGTCTAAATCTGCTTTCTTTCGAATGTACTTTAGTTTTGGAGCTTTTTCTCCAGAAGCAAAAGCATAGTATGTCTAGTAAGCTTTGGATTCCAACATTGCTTGGTTTGTTAATTCTGTTAGGAGAATGGTACCATATATCTGAGTATCTTCATGTTTGGAGATACATCTCATAGAAGTAAACATGGTATCATCTCGAGCAGTGTGCCAACACATCTTGTTTCTCCTCGAAATAGACTGATCCTTTGACATAAAGTAATCAATGATGATCTTTGTGAATCTGGGATATGACATCTTGTTTGTATTCTTAGCATCTTTGTTTTCAATCTGGAATAGTAAGTCTTCCTAGAGTAGATACACATAATCGATATTCTTCTTACGAAACATACCCCAGAGGATTTGAGCACAGGACAGACGAATCTTGTCCATTCCAGTTTCTTTGGCACTTAAGCACTTATTGATGATGGTAGAAAATGCTCTCCATGGTTGATGCAAGTAGTCAACATTCACATCCGTAAGATAGGTGATGTCTCCAGTGTGCCCAAGATCTCTGATGAAAGAGAGAATGTCTTGTTCTAGTGGGAGGTCTTCAAACACTTGTCCTGGAATTTTAGGGCAAAACTAGAGAATGTCTTTGAATATATCAACATTGAGAGAGACTTTCTTCTTGTTTATCGAGAATCTGATGGATGACCTATAAACAGAAAATATAGCCCAAAATTCGTGCATATAAATAGCAGGAACATCTGCAGTGATCAGGAATGCATAGTAGAAGGGAGTGAGAGAAAGAGCATCCATCACCACTTGAAATGTAGCTTCTTTTGGTTTGATGTCTGGCTTAAGTCTCATGTTGCATTTCCCGAACTCAAGACGGTCCACAGGGGCAACAAGAGCATCATCAAGGGCTTTTTGTTGAGCTTGAGTGGTATTCATGTTTCTCCTAAGATTTGACCAATACAATTTATATATATAACCAATTTTATATATGAAACACTATAAGGCCCTTTGATTGTTGAATACTTAAGCTTGATGCATGTTGTGATATCATTCTAATGATTAGGCTCATTAAGGCATTTAGCATTATTGAATAAGATCTAATCTTCCGAAGGGTAACTTAATTGGGCATAAAATGAAAGGCATTAAGACAACTAAAATAGTGTTTATAGGAATCCTATTCAAACTATCTTGTAAAGAATAAGGTACCTAAGACATGTTCAGATATTCTTGTTGACCCTTGTAATATAGCCTACTTGACTTGTTAGGGTTGCAAAATTAACTAATTTTAATTAGCTACCTAACTTGAGTTGAAAATTACCTTCAGAAAAATTCAATCTTAAAATTCCTTAGAATCTATTGCTAAATCGCCTCCTATAAGGAATTGTTAAATCGCCTCGTATAAGGAATTGCTAAATCGCCTTGTAAAGAATTGTTGATAACTCGCCTCCTTAAGGTTTGTTGTTAACTCGCCTCCTAAATAAGGTTGTTAACTCGCCTCCTATAGGGTGTTGATAACTTGCCTCCTAAAGGGATTTGTTAAATTGCCTCGTGCGGTAAAGTTGTTAACTCGCCTTCGGAAGGGAGTTTATAACTCGCCTCGTGAAGGGAGTTGATAACTCGCCTTGTGAGGGAGTGTTAACTCGCCCGTTTAATTCAGTCAAACTGCTTTTTAAAAACCTATTTCACATGATTAATTTCATTACGAAGACGCCCGTTTTCCGAAAGCAATTTTGCCACACTATTCTTTAGTTCTACATTTTTGGTCTCTATTTCACAATAATCATACTTGACATTCTCTTCCTTGGACGTTTCTCTCATTAATTTTATAATATCCTTTAACTTACAAATGGTATTGTCTTTTTCTTGAAGCTGAGCTTTTAAATCATTATTTTCTAAAAATTCTAGAATTTCGAGAGCATTTTGATTATTACAAGATTCATCTTTTTGAAAAATTTCTTGATTAAGTTGTATTGACAATTCAAGAGAAATACAATGTTTTTCAAGTTGTGAGTAACTTTTCAAGAGATCATTAAACGCATTTTTGTGATTTCAAAAGCTCGGCCTCAAGATTACAAGGTTCTTTTCTCTTTCCATCCATATTCACAGATTCACCAATCAAAGTCAAAGAATTCATCACAGTTAAAAGAACATCTTGAGACATGATTTGTTGTAAGAGTCAATTATTTTCTAAAAAATAATTCTTTCTTAGCAATTTCCAAACATTGTTTGTCAACTAAAAACTGTAGAACAGCAGCGTCTATTTGGTTAAAAACTATCTGTAATTCCATTATTTCATTTAGAAGATCTTTATCAAACACATTGAAAATGTCTTTTAAAGATTTTAGAAATGGAATAATTTCATTGTTAGAAACAGCTTTTGTATGTTCAAACCCCTATCCACCTTCTGTACGAGCATCAGGTGTTGTCCTCTTCTTCACCACTGAGTCAAACTGTGCGAGGTGGAATTTAAGATTTTTAAGGCTTGCATTCACCAAACTCACCTTAGGTAGTTCACTGGGAACTTCCACTTTGACAGGTGGTGGATTAGAAGATTCAATGGTAGGATTGGATATACAAAACCAAAAAGCTTGTTCAGCATCCATTTCTTGTTGTGGAGTAAAACGTTTCCCAAAATCTTCAGACAGTCTATTTAATTTTTCATAATCAATAGGTTTATGAGAAATGTTTTTTTAATAACCTCTGGATCCTTTCCTTTTTCAGACATTTTTAATCGACTCTTTTCTTCCAAAATCAATGTTTTCTCATCATCAATCACAAGCATAGCAACATGTTTATCAGAGATAACAATACCATCATACAAGGTTGGTTTAATCCGCTAAGCTTTCCTAAGATAAAACAGATTTTGATAACTTAGAGCTTGTTTGTGTATATTATCATAAAAGGCTTGAGGCTTTGTTAACATGTGCAGTGTTTGAGCAGATTGACCCACTTAAAAAAGAATATTATCAAGTTCCTTTATCTTCTTTTCCAAATCAATTTCGTTTTCCATATATTTATCTTCCTTTTCTTTGGATTCACTTTTGAAAACAGTGAATGTTTGCAATAAACATTCCTTTTCTTTGATTTGTTTTGAAATTTTTTGCTCAAGTGAGTCAACTTGTTCTTTCAGTGCAAGCTTTTCTTTAACCATATCATCCATTTAAGAATCAATCATTTTTCACGACAGCTTAAATCAATATTAAGACGTTGTTCAAAGGTTTTGACTCGTTCTTTATATCTCAATAGCTCAACGGTTACTAATTCATTATTCTGTTCCTTATTAGCCTTTTCCTAATTATTTACATGATTAATCATTTGTTCCGACATTTGTTCTATCACAGATATGATCATTGAATCTTGTTGTGCCTGCAAATTAGTATCTTGAACATTTGCCTGTTGTGTTTCTTACAAATATTAAGAATATGAAATGATATTGCTATCACTAGATATCTCATTATCTGGAAAATCCATAACTGGTGATTGTTTAAAATCCTACAATGCATGCACACTTTGATTATCCATATCATTCAGATAGGTTTCAGAATGAGGTACCTCTAAGATAACGTATGAACCACAGTTGGAAATGTTGGCCATAAGAACTGCTTGTGCAGTCGAGAGATCATCACAGTCGGAATCATAAGTATCAAGATCCTCAGTCTAAAAAGCAGCATTGTGGGGGATAATTGTCTAAGCTTGATCTGCTGGAATTCCTGGATCTGCAAGAAATGCGAGTTGCTCCTCATCTAATATCTGTCCAGCTTCCTGAGCTCTTTCTACACATAGCTTACTCTTTATAAACATGTTCATTCCATTATTGTCGCATTAGCTGAGTGCATTGCCTAGCCATATGTCCTTCACCTTGGCAATTGTAGCATTTAACAACTCTTGCCTGTCCACTTGTAGTATTTCCCCTTGAACTAGTAGCATTGCCCTTATATGTAGTACCAGAATAATTTTGCCCTTGTCTCCCCTGAACTTGTTGCACTGTAACCCTGTCGTCTTGGATAGTGGCTTGGTTTCTTGGATTAGAGGAAGTTCTGAGTTGATTATTGGTAGAATGGAACCTTGAAGAAGCTACAGCTGTTAGAAAAGCCATTGCTATATAGTGAGACTAGCAATTGGATCAACTCCAGGAGAAAATACAGGACACACAAACCTGAGTCTCCCAAAACGGTTGACACGGATCAAAAAGTTTGTTTAGAGAGCTTGAGGTGAATTGATAAGCAACTTGTGGAATTACTTATGGAACAGTTGAGGTTTGATGATTCATTTGAGACTGAAATGTATGTGATGGTGGAATGGGATGAATTGATTGAATGAGTTTGCGTAATAGGATATAATGGGAGATGAGTAATTTGTTAGCCCCTAAAAATATGATGACAAACACGAATAACATTATTTTATTATAGCGGCCACATAGGGACTAAAAATTGACAATCTACGAAAGTTGTGTGTCACTAGGTCGTATAAATACCTCCACCATACATCCATGAGGGGTGAAGCTCACTTGTTGTAAGTGAAAGTGTGTGTATTTTCTCTAAAACTCACACACACAACTTCCCATCTCATTTCCCTTTTCTCTCTATAATGAATAAATTCCTCTTTCATTTTACCAAGCCTCCGGATCCGTGTTCTAAAGGTGAATCTAATGTTAACAATTGGCACCAGAGCATAGGGGGGATTCGTGTTGTTAATCACTTATTCGTGTGGTTAATAAGCTTAAATTTTCGTGGCTTATTTTGTGGAAAAAGGCCACGGCTCAAAAAAAATTGAGCTTATTTGGTTGTTAATCTTGTTCTTTCCTTGATCTACATGTCAAACAGGTTAGATTGCTTCCAAACCATGGCTTACACAAGCTTCTAGATCGAAAGATAGGCCTAAAAAGGTATGGCTTATTTTGGTGTTCTTGGAAGCGGTTTGGTTCGAATTTAATGATCCACAAGAAAAATCGTGTTAGTATATATTTAATCATCTCCTACCAACTTAGTTATAAGCATCTAAAGCTTATTTGCGTGGTCAAATAGCTTATTTGGTTGAAAATTGCTTATTTCGAGCTTAATGTTCATGGTGGCGGTTGATGTATTAAATTATTTTCTTGGTGGCGATTTGACAATAGTAGGGGACAAGATCCGTGTTTTAAGGAAAAAAGTAGGTGGGCGGGTAGTGACATGTTAACGGCGATGTGATTATAATAATCAATTTTATTAGTCGGAACGCATTGCCATTCTACCACGGCTAGTTGCCATAATTACACGGCGGATTGCTAGTACACGACGAGTTGATTATTTTAATGATCAAAAAGAAATGTTTACCTGGCCAATTTAAAAAACTATGGCGGGTTGACAAATGTTCTAGGCGGTGCGGTTTGCCCTAGGACGGCAGTTTGCCTAGACGTCGGTATTGCCCTAGACGGCTTTTGCCTGGTGGAGGTTTGATAATTAACTACAGTCGGCGGGATTGGTTAAAGACAGGGCGGTTTGATATTATTAATTAGGCCAGCGGTTTGTCTAATAAAGGCGGGCGGTTGTGATATCAATTGAGTGTCGGTTTTGTGTAATAATGGTGGCGGTTTTGCCAATAGTTTGGCGGGTGCCCAAAGGGAGGCGGTTTTTGCCACACAGAAAACCTAGTTTTTACTACCTAATTTCCCAAATTTTTTTTCTTTTCGACCTTGCCGCGAAGGTCAATCCGGGCATCAGGTGGGCATGTGACCAACTTTGGTATGAGACAAAGCAAAAAAGCCATATTGGGAATAATAAAATCAAAAACAATGACAACAAACAAACACCACAATTAACAACCATAACAACATACCAACAAACAACCTTAATCCTAAAATATCCTGAAAAGATCACATTCAAAATGACAAAAAGGCTAGAGACTCGGATAATGAAACAAGTGATACACGAAGGTTGCTTTGATATCCCTTATTTGTGATTGAAGATTAATTTCACAAAGGAGTCTACTTATTTCATCACGTGACTTTATTCTATTTTCTATCGATGATGACTTGCTTGAACGTATACATTATGATTAAGACTTGGTTTTATCTAGATTTCCGAGAGGGTCAAGGGTGGTTGGATGAAACCCCGGATAGCTATCACTTACAAGGAGTTACTATAGTATAGTGCTACCAGATGCACACCGCAATAAAGATGTCGTTGTAGGATAATTCAAGAAGGTGTTTTGTACTTTCTATGACTTTTGATGAGTATAAGGTACTTAGAGATACTCTCTGCATCGTTCTTCAATCAACAATAGTGCAAGCTTAAGTAACAAATTTGGGGGATTTTACTTCAGTTTCAAGTTTGGTATATCGAGTTAACTTCACCAAGTGATCACAACAATAGCCGAAAGAATACGAGGTTGGTAAGTTAGCCAGAGAGTATAAAGGTTGAGATGTAATCAGCACTTCTCACAGGAATTATTGCGCTATACCCAAGACAAAGATACTTTAACAGTCTAAGCAAAATCTTCAAAATCTTCAAAGAGATTCATTCACAAGACCTTGAATTATACGAATGTTCTTGATTCTTTCTTGCTTTCAACTCCTCTGACGGTTTGGTGAAGTCAAATGAGGGTAAGATCTTTTGTATATCTATATTTGTGCTTATGGACAAGACTTCCACGAGTATATGGACGCACACTACAATGATGCTTCCTGAGAGGTTCGCTAACCATCATGGGGGGAAATGTGTACATCCAGGACTTAATTGACTTTGATGCTACCATGTCAACTTCCAGAGGGAAGTAGTGTATACTACTTCACTTAGTACGGTTTGTAAAGTATTCTGCAAACGTGAGAAGAAACCGTTGCTTGTGATACCGCAAGCACCCCACAAATATTGCAACCAAGCCCTAATGACAAGAAGCATAGGTATATGTTGGTGTGGTTTGACTTCTATACAATTCCGTTGTGCACTTATGACAGGTAGAAGAATTGTTCAAGCTACATCAAAGTTTTTTAGAAATCTGCTAATAAAGAATGATGTTGGTTTGGGGGGAAGTCCGATTCAGAAACTGTCCCAAAAAGGAGTCTATGAAGAAACTTTTTCAAGACATGCTGCCAAAATGAGTTATTGGGAAGTTAATCCAACTCATGCATACTACAATGGTTCATGTACAAGTAAAGACACTGAAGATCCAAGCTGGAGTACAAGTTTCAAGACCAGGAGAACTTAGAAGACATCTTCAGCTTTGGAAGACTTTATTTGTGTTGTAATTGTACCTGATAGGAACATTGTAAGTAATTTCGTATGTCCACATATTGGGGGAAGATTGTTAGCCCTAAAATATGATGACAAACAACCGGAATTACATTAGTTTTATTTATACGCTGACACATAAGGGACTAATAATGACAAGCTACGATAGTTGTGTGTCACTAGGACTATAAATACCCCCTCCATACTTCCATGGAAGGGTGAAGCTCACTTTTGTAAGGTGAAAGTGTGCGTGTTTTCTCAAAAACACACACACTCTTCCCATCTCATTTCCCTTTTCTCTCTATAATGAATAAATTCCTCTTTCATTTTACTAAGCCTCCGGATCCGTGTTCTAAAGGTGAATCTAATGTTAACAGTAATGTTGATTGGGATGAATTGATCCACGTTGTGAGGGTGAAAACTGTTGTTGAAGTTGAGGATTGTTGTAATAAGACTGGTAAGTGTTGAAGTGAGTTGGTGTCATCTGCTGATTTGGCCACAATGCAAGTGGATCTTGATTGCATTCACAAACATAAAAATAGACTGTATTCAGCATGGGATTCGTGTTGTTCAAGATATGCATGAAGTTGATCAAAGTTGGAGGTATTCAAATCTTTAACAAAGATCAGTCACAAACTTACTCCATTCAGGTGGAAGACTGTTTAAGAACTTATTAACTTAAAATTGCTCCATTTTCATTTTGTAGATGTTCATATCGTTAATCAGCTGAGTAAATCTCAAGTAATACGTGTGAATTGATTCTCCCTTGATGTGAGTAAACTTATCAAACACATCATACAACTTACATTCTCTTTCCTGCTTTGTCAAAGAGGTACCTTGCATCAGTAACTGAACTCTCATCACAATAAATCTATTAGCAAAAAACTCTGTGATGATTCACAAGTGAATAGATATCAGCAGGAAGACCTTAAAGAATGATATTGGTAGCTTTCATATCATAATCAGCTTGAATTTTTTCAGCAGCAAATAACTCAGCATATTTTTTTGTTCTGATGATTTCCATTCTCTTTAAACGTATCCAAATGAGAGGACCCATGTTTAACTGTTTCAAGTAATCATTCTCTTTCTGGCTCTCCTATTTTGCATGTATAATTCCATTCTACTTTTCCAAGAATAGTACAGGTCTTTGCCCAACATAGGTGGACGGTTGTTAGCACCAGAGAGTATCATGTACTCAGCAAGAGTATTCTTTTGTCCAAGTGAAATAATTAAATCCATTTCAATGAGATAAGATTAAAATGATCGAACAGTGATTGGAGGTTGTTGTGTTAAAGTGAGTTTTGATTAATGAAATTAAGTCTTTTGGAATACAAGGGATTTTACAATTCTTGATAAAACCGAGAAATAGAATATCACAAGGATTTTACAAAGCAAAGAACAACCGATAATTCACCTAGCGAACATGTGATAGTTTCTCCTTAGTGAAAATCGTAAAATCACACCAGCAAAAATGTAAATAATAACCTAAAGGAAGATATATAGATCGCCCTTGGTAATTATGTATAAATCGCTTGTGTAAGATAAACTTGTATAAATCGCCCTTACAAATGAATAAATCGCCTGAAGGAAAACAACGTATAAATCGCCTACACACAAAATTGTTGGAAACAAGAAAAGTATCGGTTACTTCCAAGTTGTAATAGTCTTAGCCCGTAGTTTGTTATATGATTAGTCTAGTAAGCTAGTCTGGCCCAAGGCCCATGGAAAGCCCGTTAAGGCCCATGGCCGGCCTTGTTTTGTAGCATATATACCCTATCCATGCCTTGGAGAGGGTGGTTGGTTGTTTCATTTCTCATTACACACATAATCTTATTATCATCTATTCCATATTACTTTCTCTCTCTAGAAACTTTCCAACCCACTTCTCTCTCTAGTTCTTGCATAATATCAAAGATTACTAGTATTCTTCACAATTTACAAATTCAATGGACACAATTAAGCCTTAGATAGTAAAAGTAAATCAATAATAAGTTTTTGCGTGGCAAAAGGTTAGGATGATACTCCCTTAATTCAAAAAGATATCCCTAAGAAAGGGATAATCAAAAATCACTCGTGTCAAACAACACAAAAGCTAATTATCCAACACAAACAAGACAAAAAAAATTAAAATGTTTATGGCCAAAGCCTAAACACCACCCGAGGGGGTTAAATTAACGCCTACATGGCGACCTTCAACTATCTTGAATAATGGTCTTCTATGATGAAGGCTTAGACTTAGATTGCGGATGAGAAGGGGTAGATTTCACATTAGAGGAAGAAGCACGGAGAGACTTGGGCTTTTTAGATAAAAGAACCTCAATAGGAGCATGGAGGCAGTAGCCAAGTCATTGCCAGCTTTATCATAATCTTTCTTTGAGAAGGGATGATAGTCGGGCATCTTTTATAGCTCGAAGGGCTCCTTAAGAGCAGAAACTTCCTCGAAGGTTGTGCACCTACCATGAATAATGGCCATTGTAACCAGCCGAGCAACATAGAGACCTATTTCATCACTATGGGCAAGCTCTATGCCAATATACGAAACCACGTTCGTCACAACTGCAACCCTATCCTGCTTGAGCCCGTCAATCTCCTGCAAAAGCTGAACCTCTGACTTTTCCAACCTTTCCCTCTCAGCCTCCAAACCTTCTACCTTGGAACGAAGGGAAGCCAGTGTTTGTTCGTAGTTCACCCATTTTTTCTCCTCAAGAACAAGTCTTCTATACTCAACATGCAACCTTTCCACTTGCTCCTACAAAGTCATAACCTTTGCACGAAGGTCCAAAACAAGAGGATTCTTCTCTAAATCTTACAATGCGTCATTACACTTTGCCTCAAGTTCAGCATACTCCTTTTCTTTCTTCCTCTTCCTTTAACGGATAGTGTTACAAGCAGCTCTAGCCTCTGAATGGGTAGACATTAGCTCACAGGTCCTTCGATTCATAACATTGTTAAGAACAACCTGCCTCATATAGGGTTTGTCATGCATATCATAGATTTTTTTCCATACTAAGCTATTTGAGGTGATGCTTCCAAGAAGGATGAGTAACATGAGAAACTACCCAGTGGCAATCCGTAGAGTCTTTCTGTTCTTTTGTAGAGGGGAATTTTGTATAACAGGCAAATGTTATAAGTCTACAACAAATCAAGGTAGTGTATGAGTGAAGGATAGGAATTTACCGTAGATATCAGGGTCGCTGTCAACATCTAACAAATATGAGGGCTCCTTGATGGCCTTGCTTCCTTGAGGCATAACCTTCTGAGTCTTCTTACGAGTATCCCTGTTCGAAGGTCTAAGAGCAGCCGGCTTCCACTTACCAGCAACCTTTAGAGGCATATTAACCTTATGATTCTTCAACCTGTCATCAACAGAGCTATGATATGTCAGAACGAAATTCATCCTTATCTGAGGTGCTCGTCTAAATTGCCATGTTTTGTAGCAAGATGGAAGGGTCAATCATATGTTGGAGGCCTTCTAATAAGTCGCAGGAGTCCCTTAGTGCTCTAATGAAATGGCATAGGGGAATCACATCCACTCCTACTCTAGTGTAAGCAGCTCTCTCTCGAAAGGAAGTATTCGAAATTCACATTAAGGTTGTTTGTCGTGTAGGGTAAATTTACTTGCTATTAACTAAGTTTTGAAATTTATATTGCTAGCCCCGGAACGTTATTCACTAAAACAACACTATAACAGGCAGTGTTGTACCGACTAGGAGTGGAGTTTCGTGGTAAAGTAAGGCGATCAGAAACTAAGAGAGCAGTCGTTAAACCTTATATAGCTACTAGTAATTTTAATGTCTCTAATTAAGTTATTCTAAATTACATTATTAAAACTTATGCTATTAACGTTCTAATGATCATGGGGGTTTTCAGCCTGAGAGACTATGCATAGTTTTTACTGGTGTCATAATCATATTCGAAGACAAATAAAATGCAAGACTAAAACAATCAGAAGACTAGGGTTTTTAGCCTCAGAGACTGATACAGGTTTTATGGTGACAATAATCAATTCTAAACACAATAAACATGCAAGAAAACAATTAGAAGATAAAAGAGTGGTACAAGCCAAATGATAGAAAATCGTATTAGCCATATTAAATCCGATTAAACGTTGGTTTGTTTATTTAGTGTAATGATTTCTTATCTCGAAGCGGCATATCATTCTTAAGACTTACACGGGACATCATCCTATGACCTAGACAAGTTGAATCCTGTCACAATTAACGTATCCGCATAAAGCATCCTTTTAGTTTAATTATAATCTATCTAGGGATTAAAGCAATGGTGATCTTGATAAACCCTAGCCCATCGGGACTTTACCCACTTACTGTTTGACGGTATTTTATATACTGGTAGTTCACTATTTAAATCTTTATCAATTAATTAAGAACATACTTGTCGAAACATTACGGGTCACCTGTCGGTCCAACTAAGCTCTTAATTTAAAGACAAAGACAAAACATTATTTGTGATCCTATTTGTCCAGTAATATAAAACATAATATGGAGAGCTATCCCATTATCTAGTTCACTTGTTAGGCGTAACTAGACCCAGTTGAATGATAGGTCGCATATTCAAACACGTAAACAAGTATCACTAGTACAAAAAGTGGATTTGGTCACACATGGGCAAAATGGAACGGCCACACATTCACATATTTATGTGACCAAAGGTACCAAAAAAGACACCATTTACTAATTAGTCACACATGAACATTTTTATCATGTGACCATTAGAACTGTATTGCCACAGATTCGAACTTCATGTGGCTAAAAGTAACTGGTAATATTGTTTGGTCACTTATGAATTTCGAACAAGTAAGCTTGAAGCATTGGTCACGATATACATATAAATAGTGACAAATATTTGTCACACACTTGAACAATGTGACTAAATGCCACATATGGTCACACTAAACGTTTTGTCACACATTATTTTAGTGTAGCCAAATTCCGTTACATATGGTCACGTAACTTAATATGTGTGTCTAAAGTTTAGTTTGTGTTAGCTTGCCAAAAGCTAATGTGTTTAGTCACATTTACTTCTAACACTGTGACCAAATGGCATATATGGTCACACTAAACGTTTTGTCACACAAACATAAAATTCATGTGGCCATTGGATGATCAATAGTCACACAAAATACACATTTTCTTCACTTTAAACACTATATGGTCACACTTATTAACACTTTTGGTCACTTTATGCTTAGTTGTATGTGACTAAATACCCAAAACAAACATGCTTTGTGTGACTAAATATTACAAAAGGCCACACAAACATAAAATTCATGTGGCCATTGGATGATCAATAGTCACACAAAATACACATTTCTTCACTTTAAACACCATATGGTCACACTTATTAACACTTTTGGTCACTTTATGCTTAGTTGTATGTGACTAAATACCCAAAACAAACATGCTTTGTGTGGCTAAATATTACAAAAGGTCACACAAACATCAAATTCATGTGGCCATTGGATAATCAATAGTCACACAAATTACACATTTCTTCAATTTAAACACCATATGGTCACACTTATTAACACTTTTGGTCACTTTATGGTTAGTTGTATGTGACTAAATACCCAAAACAAACATGCTTTGTGTGGCTAAATATTACAAAAGGTATACAAACATAAAAATTCATGTCTATTAATGATCAATAGTCACACAAATACATATAGTCTTCAATTAAACACCAATGGTCACCCTTTAATAAAAAAACACTTTTGGCCAATTTATCTAATTGTATGTGACTAAACACCCAAAAAACATGCTTTGTGTGACTAAATATTACAAATGGCCACACAAACATAAAATTCATGTGGCCATTGGATAAACATTAGTCACACAAAATACACATTTCTTCACTTTAAACAGCATATGGTCACACTTATTAACACTTTTGGTCACTTTAGTCTTAGTTGTATGTGACTAAATACCCAAAACAAACATGCTTTGTGTGGCTAAATATTACAAAAGGTCACACAAACTTCAAATTCATGTGGCCATTGGATGATCAATAGTCACACAAAATACACATTTCTTCAATTTAAACACCATATGGTCACACTTATTAACACTTTTGGTCACTTTATGCTTAGTTGTATGTAACTAAATACCCAAAACAAACATGCTTTGTGTGGCTAAATATTACAAAAGGTCACACAAACATCAAATTCATGTGGCCATTTGATGATCAATAGTCACACAAAATAGACATTTCGTCACTTTAAACACTATATGGTCACACTTTTGGTCACTTTATGCTTAGTTGTATGGTTGAACTAAATACCTAAAACCATATATTCATAACAAGAAATAAAAAAAGACGTTAACACCCAGCAAGATCGAACCACGACCTCCCTTACAGAAGTCCAAGTAGGTTACCACGAACAACACCTAATCATTAATGTAATGCATTTCCGTTTTAATATAGAAGTTTAAGCTTCATTGTTTTTGGCTAGTAGCTTAAAAAATGCTTATAAAAAAGGATGTTACACTCCAGCAAGAATCGAACCGGCGACCTCCCTTACGGAAGTTAAGCGGTTTACCATCTTGCCAGAGTAACCTATTCGTTAATGTTATGCATTCCTGTTTAATATAGAAGTTTAAGCTTCATTGTTTTTTGCTAGTAGCTTAAAGAGTGCTTATAGAAACTGCTTATTAAACCGTGACTTTTTCTCCCTCTGCTTATGCAATGTGCAAGCTGATAACACACAAACCAGATAAGTAACACACAAACCAAACAGAATAATACATTAAATTCATAAGGTTTTTAAAAAGTACTTGATTTTCAACCTTTACATAATCATCATAAAGTTAGATGCAAACAAAACACAAACAAAAGCTAACATCTAAAAACATGTTATAAACATATCATCTTCACATGACAACCTTTCTTTTCCCTTTGCCTTATCTGCATAAGTTTTTGACTTCCTGGCTCCCATTTTCTTTTCAATTTCATCCCATGTAGTAACATTTGGTAGTCCCAACACATATCCTGTGACTTGTACATGGCTATACACATTTGGTTTTTTTTCTTGGCAGAACTGGTATATATTTACCTTTAGAAATTGCAGAGTTAGAGTCAACAATGCAATCCTTGCAGTAGTTCGTATTCCTAAGAAACACTGATATACTGTCAACTATGCGAATCTAGTTGGCAGTACATATGAAGAACACACATAGTTCCTCAACGATTTTCTTTTATAAACCTTTTGAATCTGCCTAAATTGCAGATCCCTAATACAAACTAATAATTCGTGTTTTTCTATGTTTTGTTCTATATATTCATAATATCTTCCTAAGATCCATTATAAACATAAGGATAACCTCTAGTAATGTACAATCCTGTATAAGCATAAACACTAATTTGATACTTCACCTAATAACTGTTACAAAGATAAATGCTAAAACAACTGTTTAAACTTATATTTTCCTATAGCCACGCAGTAACTTCGATCTTTGACTGGCAGTACATTTACTTTCTGACTTAGCAGTACTTGATCTTTCATTCAGGCATTACTTTGACCTTTTGACTTGCATTTCCAACAATCCCCCTAACTTGAATTCTACTTGCTGACTTGGAATTTCTTGATAGTTGGTCCTTCTTTCTATTAAGCAAAGTCAATCTTGTCATTTAAGCAGTACTTGCCTTCAATCTTTTTAAGCTTCACCTTTAGCATATCTTGTACCCAATCTGTTTGAGCATCTTGATATGATATCTCTATCTTGAACATACACATTACTCAAAAATCTTTGTCTTTTGCCTCAACCAGAATTGTTCTTCTCAGCAACATGTCTTTTCAGCAACATAATGGATTTTATGAGCCTTTTACCAAGTAGCCATTCACACTTGGCTAAGTCATTCTTTGGTACCTAGAAAGGTAATAAATCCATGATGAACTAGAAAATCACTTCAACACTCGAACATAATCATAGTGTGTTTTTGAGTACTATATACATTTGGTAAGTCAAACAACCATAAACATTTGATTAGTCTTTACCTGAAGCCGTTTGCTCAGTGACGAGTCATCTCTCAGTAAAAAAACATTGGTGAGTTGATGACCCAATAGTTTATGAGCAAACTTTAAAGCTATCAACTGATTTGAGTTCTCTTTACCAAAAAAGCCCGTTTGCTTTGGAGTACCAATAATTCAGTGTAAAACCATGGTGTATTGAACACCAACAATTGTTTGGTAAATTGTCAACCATTACAGATTTGAGATGTCTTTACCAAACTGTTTGATTTTGGACTAGTCAATTCATATGTTTGAATAGACGTGGTGAAATGAATACCATTTGCTGTGTGTGGTTAACCAACACTCAATCCCTTAAAACGTTTTGACATTCATAAACAGTGCCTTACTCTTTGTTGCAACACACAAATCTTCACACAATATTTCAAAAACAACTTTTGTAACTAGCAGTAACTTCATCAAGGTACGTTTGTTTTACACTAGCAGTACTTAAAACAAAGTATCTGCTTTGTTCATAGTTAAGTCTGTTTCATCCAAGTAATATATAAAAAAAAAAAAATTTGATAAAACATTCCAGTTGTTTAAGAATTGTCACCATTTTACAGTGTCCCACAGAAATGAACAGATGTATCAAAAGTAAGGGCTGTCTCACTTTCGTCTTCAACTTCATTACATAGATTGTCCAGCATCCTTATCATCAACTCTTCTTGATAGAGATATCTTCTCTCAACAAGCATGTGAATCATATGGCCATCTTCTATCTCTAGTGTAGCACTCATGAAAATCATGAAATCTCCATCTTATGATTTCCCATTCTTCTTGATTCCTTCCAAAGTCATCATCACCCTCACACTTGATTCAGCCGTCTCCCAAATAATTTTAGATCACCCAGAAGCAGCAACCCAAGCCGGTTGAGGAATATGCTCATAATAGTCATCAAACAACTCTAAATAGGTGATATAAATCTTGTTCTATCTAGAACATGCAAGATCCTCCCATAAAAGTACAAAAGCCCCTGAAGTGATTATTTGCTCTGTGCATGATGAGATACTCTCATCAGTGAATCAATAACTTGAGTCTCTGTAATCAAGGAGATTCCATTCTAGTACTCTTTATCTAGTGCATTCTTTTCAAAATCTACAACCCGAAGATAGTTTCTAAGCTCATCAATAGTTTCTGATCTCAACTAGGCTTCTATGATGGCTGGCTTCATAATTTTAGCTTTCCTTCCTTGAGAGTCTTTGTATCATCCTTTCCTTCACATCTCCCTTTCTTTCTCTGAATCCATTGAACAAAGGTCTTTGAAGGAGTCTTAATAGATGCTTGAACTTGTCATACAACTCCTTCATCTAGTGGATACTTAATTTTTGCAAATTTTTGTATCCTTTTCCTTTTAGGAAACCTCATATTTTGATTTCTTTCTGAGCAAGAGAAGTAGGTTTCCTCAAAGTATCCTTTGACTTTGTTTTCTTTAATTCTTCAAACCACATTTCTTTCTTCTTCTCATCCCACTCAGCTTGAATTTTCTAGCACCTCCTCATCAATCGTCGTTTCCAAGGCACTGTTTGTTGAAGATTCCATTTTCATCTTTTTAGGTTCTTCACCAGTATACCCTTTGCTTTATCTTTGAGGGTCAGTTACGTTGATATCATTACCTTGAGTGGCTGTTGAGGTGAGATTAGTATGGGACCAGGATGCTCAAACCTCCTTGGTCTAGAAATAGAAACAAGAACGTCAGCAGCTTTAATTGTTCTTCAGATCCATAACTTGAATTGGACGTAGTGGGCTTGAAGTCCTGCTTCCTTCCTCAAAATTTAAGGATCCTTGGAAGTAATAGTACCCTGTCTAGCAGTACTTTGAGTTGTCTCCAATCCAGTTCCTTCTGTTTCCCACTGCTTACATTAGACGCTTTTCTCCTCAATATTAACTATCTTGACAGTCTCATCACCTTTCATCTATCCAAATTAGGATACAGCATCTATCAGCAGTATCATCAAAGAAAGGATGAGCTAAATTCTTCTTCTTGAACTTGAGCTCTTCAGACAAAATTCCTTCATCCTTATTCCTCCCACAATTTAAACTAAACACTTCTTCTTTTGCTTCTTTCTTCGTCGCTTTTTGCTGCTTAAGTTTTTTGATTCTCTACCCAAAGAGCATAATATTTGACCACAGGCTGGACAAATTTTGGACAATTTCTTGAGCTTGGTTTGAGCTTGAGTATTTTTTAAGCTGAGAAAGAGTAAGCTTCTTGAGTCTCCAAACTTCGCTTTTCAAGCATATACATCTAAAAGTTCCCTCATCTCTACCAATGTTTGAGACTCATCTGTGGGAGTATAATCATTGGAGATTTAGGAATAGAACACATCATGGGTCATCCGTACCATGAAGTCCAGTCCTTGGATTTCACAGTCCGTAGAGTTAACAGTATCATGGAAGGAAGCATTACGTTGTAACTGAAGCAGTTACGGTGAGAAGTGAGCAGCACTTTGAGAATGACAAGCACTTGAGAATGAGCAGCACTTGAGTTGGAGAGCCTTGAGCATCCCTTGCTGAACTTGCAGCCCTTAAATGAGACTAGTACTCTGTGACTTCCTCCGCTGCCAATGCTGTGACTACTTCTAGACATTAGAATGAGTCAAGGAGTAATCCTTACATGAGATCTATGCTATTCTTCCTCATGATTGTAAACACAATGGAAGGAGTGAAACTTGATGGCATAAAATCTGAGTCTGTCTACCCCCTCTAACTGCTGTTCAAAAACAATTGAACACACCTAGGATACATAAGAAAAGGATCGTAACCATTTGAAATATGTCCCTAGCATTCCAATCATATCAACAAGAAAATTGAACCTCTGATTTGTTTGCTAGACCGACTAGGGCAGAGCGATGTTGGACCCAAATTGGCTTCCATGAGGTACACTTAAGACTTAGGCAGTGAAGTAATACTTGGATCAAGTACTTCCCTGTGGGCTAAATAAAGGTTTAGAGAAGGTGAGTTTGCTAAGTTACCCTCGTAGCAATATCGCAGGAGCGTATCCCAATCCTTGCTTAGGGAAAGCAATCAGACGCCATTAGTCCATCGTCAAAAAGTAGGTCAGCTCGAATGGTTGCTTCAGAAATAAAACTTCTTGCCATCTCCCTTGGCGCGGATATGGTACGGTCATTGAACACTTGGAAGAAGCGGTAGCCCAAAAATGTTAACGCCAAGGACCGATGAGATCAGATCGACCAACAAAGAAATAATTAATGGCGCATCCAGTGAGAAAATCGATGATTTAGATAAAAATCACATTCTGAGCCGTCTTTTCCACACACAGCAATCATGTTGTCTTGTTACAAGAGCGATATGTTTTTGCCATTTAAAAGAATTGATGTGCGTCGGAGGTTGGAAATAAAAGAATTATGAATGAAAATAAGTAAAGTGATAGATAAAAGCAACTCATTGAGTATTTATAGTTGCGCGGCTTAACTAGAAGTTACCGTTTATGATACGGTGTTAGCGCAAAACGTATGTTTACCGTGACCGAAACGTTAAACAGTAACTTAGTTGTCTAAGCATACTTTCTAAGCAAGCAGTACATTGAGTTGGATTATCATTACTTTCAACCACGAAAAGATGTCCAACTCAAATATGTGCAACGACAACCCTTTAACTTGCAATTACTCTTCAAATCATCAAATTCTGAAAAATCATTCATATCCTCCCCTCAAATATAGCTAGAGTGCTTCAAAAAATCCAATCTAACCAAAACAGTACTTTACTTGATCACCAGTACTTTATATGTGATCCTCCCCTCAAAGATAGCTATGGGTTCATCATTCCAATTGATACCACCAAAATTTTAAACCTTTGCCAAATCAAAGCCTTTGGTGAGTAAAATCTGCTACATTGTCATCAGTAATGAAACCTTGACCACATAATGACCTTTGCTCAAACAATCTCGAATGAAGGTGATGTCGAATTTGGATATGCAAGTCCTATCGAGTGAAAAACAGGATTCTTCTCAATGCAAATGGTGCCTCTCAAAGTCTAATATGGATCTCATGTTCATGAATTAAACCATAATCAAGTAGTTGCATTTTGCATCCAAAGAACCTGAGCACAACAACCTGCCAGCAGCTACATATTCAGCCTTCTGTAGAGGAGATAGCCACAATTGTTTGTTTCTTGCATTGCCAAGAAACTAGTCTTCTGCCAAGATATTGACATCCTCCTGAAGTTGATCTTCTATCATGGTTGTCCCCAGCATAGTCACTATCCGAAAAGCTGCAATGAAAAGAGAGTCTTTAGATACCATAAACCCAAATTAGTTGATGTTGAGATTACCTAAAAATCCTTTTGACAGCGTGTAGAATGAGAAACCTTTGAGTGACTTTGAAATCTTGCCACACAACAAACAGCAAACATATGTTTTGGTCTTAGCAGTTAAGTACATGAGACATCCCAATCATAGACCCTGAAAAGATACATCAACATCTTCACCCTTCTTCATCTTTCCTACAGATTTATGAGCTTCAATAGGAGTAGATGCTGGCTTAATGGTTCTAAAGTCAAACTTGTTGAGAATGTCTTTCACATATTTGTCTTGACTTAGAAAAATACCACCATTAGATTGCTTGACTTGAAGCCCCAAAAAGAAAGTAAGTTCACCCATGGAACTCATCTTGAATTCCTTTTGCATAAGATCTTCAAAATCCTTCACCATAGAAGACTAGGTAATCCAAAAGATGATATCAATCAACATATACCTGTTCAACATGATTCTCTTCTAATCTTGTCTATAACATAGTTTTATCAATAGCCCTCTCCTATATCCATGCTTTAAAAAAAGTTGAAAGTCTTTCATACATGCCTAGGAGCTTTGATGCAGGTCCGTAAAGTGCCTTGACAACTCAGTAAACCTTGTTTGGATACAGATCTTCAAAAACCGGAGCTGTTAGACATATACCCTTCAGTGATGTTTCCATACAAAAAAAGCACTTTTGACATCCATCTGATAGACAGTAAAGCCCATGGACAATGCAAATGCCAAAGAGAGAGAATATAGAGAGAAAGAGAGTGCGTATAGAGAGTTAGAGAAGAGTCTGATTTGCTTCAATTCTGGCAACTGGTGCAAATACTTCATCATAATCCACACCTTCTTCTTGTCTGTACCCTTGTGCAACTAGGCGTGCCTTGTTCTTGATAATAGTACCCCGTTCATCTCTCTTGTTTCTAAAAACCCATTTAGTTTTTCCAATCACCCATTTGCTTCTGGTAGTCACATAACACCATACCTCTTGTAACTTGAATTGAAGCAGTTCTTCTTGCATCGCTTATTCAACCCAAACTTTCATCTACCCTAAAGGCTTGAGAGACTTTCTGGGTTCCTCTGAGATTAAGAAACAAGCAAACAAGCCCATGTTTGTTGATCTTTGTGGATTTAGTTCTATTTTGCTTGTATATGAAGACAGCAATGCTTATGTTGATTCGAATACGTCTGTAGGCTTTCGTCTTGTTTGAACCCAGCATTACTTTGCCAATAATTTGACTTTGAGGATGAATCTTATGATTTCTAAGTGTGGGAGTAGATGGAACATCAATGGTATGATCCTAGTCTGTTGTAACAGCTACTCCGCCTTCCTCACATCAAAAGATTTGTAGAGAATACACCATCTGTTGGAGTATCATCATCAGAATTTATGTAGGTGTTTTGCCAGTACTTGAGAGTGTATTAGCAGTACTTAGATTGAAAGACTGTACCAACATGTACTTTTTCCCCTTTGCAAATAGATATTCTCCTCTTTTTCCTCTTCAAAGCAATCATTGGATCACATTATGAAACTTTGCAGAGATTCTTTGATGCATCAAACTTACAAGCTCATCATTAAAGCTTGAATCTTCAGAGGACAATGTAACTTCTTTTGCACAGTACGTTCCTCCTGTAGCATAGAGTGAGTGGGTTATGAACAATGAATTGTTGGTCCCCATATCTTTCAACTCATCCACAAGATAATCCTTGTTCTTTAAATCAGCATAGTTTTCTTTCCTTACAGGAAGTAATTCATGATAGTTAGAAGATCAAGATCACACAGCCAATCCGGACCATTTCCCCTTTTGATTCATCCTGATTCTCAGAAAGTTTACGTGAAGACAATCTTTGACCCTTTCTTGTGAACCCTGTTTAAACTCTAAACCCCTTTAACTTGTTAGTAGAGAAACCCAACAGAATCCTTCTTCTGACTTGCATCAAACTTACCCAAATGAATCCAGAGATTAAGTATAAGTAGAGAACAGCCAAAAGGTCTCTGAAACAGATTTAGAGATCTTCCCATCAAGAATCATAAGGGAGATCTTCAGTGAGGTTTAGTCACCAACACTCTATTAAGCACATAACAAGCAGTATTGACTGCTTCAGCCCAAAATTGAATAGGTAGAAGGGAGTCTGCTAACATAGTTCTAGCAGCTTCAATAAGAGTCCTATTCTTTCTTTCTGCAACACCATTTTGCTGTGGAGTCCTAGCAATGCTATATTCTCTCTTGATTCCTTTCTTGGCACAAAACTCATTCATAAGTTGATTCTTGAACTCTGTTCCATGATCACACCTGATTGTCTTCACTTTATGTCTTAGCCTGTTTTCCAAACCCACAATCAAATCATGAAGCATATCATATGTTTCATCCTTGTAGGCCAAGAAAAACACCCAACTGAATTTGCTGCAGTCATCAGTGACCACCAAGCAGTACTTTTTCTTGTTTATACTCTCTACTGAAACAGGTCCAAATAAGTCCATGTGGAGCAATTCAAGAGGTTCTCTGACAGTTCTTTCCTCAATCTTCTTGCAAGATGCCCTGTGCTGTTTACCCTTTCTACATGCCACACAAGAGTGATCAAGCTTGAATGTCTTTGAAGGTAAACCCCTAACCAGATTGCCTTTTACCAACTTGTTGATATTTTTGAAGTTGACATGCCCCGTCTTCTGTGCCTTAAACAGCTTCATCCACTGTTTCTTTGCAACCAAACAATGATTCCACCAGAGGGAAAAATATTCATTAGATCCAGACTGTAGACATCATTCTTTCTAGGAGCTCTAAGAATTACCAGATCTTCATCAACAAACTTGAACTTTGGAGATAGGATAAGACACTCCTTGTCAGTGAAGAGGACATTGTGCTTCTTATCACTGATTTGGAGAACAGATAAAAGATAAACTGAAAGCCTCTTCCACTAGCAACTTTCCACAAATCCTAAGCATGATGTCTTAATGGTTCCTTTTCCTGAGATTCTTCCACCTTTAGAGTCATTTCCAAAGGCCACATAACCACCTTTGAACTCTTTAAAATCAGACAACTTGTCCTTGTCTCCTGTCATACTTCCAGAGCATCCACTGTCAATGATAGCATAGTCCTTGAGATCTTCCTCTGGATTGCCCTGTACAAAAAATTTCAAAGAATTAGACTCTTTTAGGGACCCAAGTCATAACTGACTTGGATACCCCTAATGGAGTTACATACTCAAATTGCTTGAGTGTGTAAGATCCATTACCCCTATTCACAGAATCTAGATAGTTCCCTTGTTTCCATGTTTGTTTTGGACTTATCATTGCACTCTTTTTGACAGTTTGTGGAAGTACTGCTTGAGATCCAACAGTACTTCCTTTCTTTACCCAGATCAATTTAACAACTTTCTTGGGTCTTTGTGGTCTATGAGGAGTCCTTGTTGTAGAAGACCTCGATGATGGTGAGTAACTTGAGATTCTAGGTCTTCTATTATCCATCCTTGGATAGTAACTTCCATCAGTACTTCGTGAAAGTACTGCCTGTGGTACTCTAGATCTAGCAGTATCTTGATATGTCACATTAGCAGTACTTTTTGAAGGTACTGTTTGTGTCATTTTTGGTCTAGCAGTACTTATCAACCCATCCCTTGTAAGTACTGCTGATGGAATAAAGGATCTCCTTTGCTGAGGGTACCTAGAGTTTCTTGTGAAATTACTATGGTTCACTCTTTGGATGTTTTCCAACTGGTCCTTGTTCCCTTGAACCCCTGATTCCCTTAGATTTTTTGAGTTTGGGTGTGTTTGAAGGTTCTTTTCATGTAGGTTACAAACCTTTAATAAGGTGATTAGACTTAACACACAAAACATAGTTTTCCCCCTTTGTTCCCAAGTCCCTTTGTCCTAGTTCTTGACCAACACTGTTTTTGACTTTTTTTGTGACCTGTTTTAAAAGGATTCTTCACTATACTCTTTGTTAAAACAGTTTCCTTTTTGACTCTCTGAACATCAGTCTCTTCATCATCACTATCAACCGAATCTTCATTATGACTTTAATTTCTATCAATTGCTGATTGACTAGTGTTTTTTTTCCTTCTTGATTAACAACTGTTATTCCTAATGGCTAGTTCATCTATCCCTGTAAAGGAGACATTTGCCCTAGGTGGAATAATTGTACCTGTAGGTGGAGGTACTGCTTTGTAGGCCTTTTCTCTTTTGAAATTTTCATACGTAGAATCAGTCAAAGTTTCATCCCCAGATGAAATGTCACTTTCCATACTATTACTAGACTCAATCCCAAACCCTATACATGACTTATCAGACACATATCTTTGTTTGTTTAGGACTTCGTTTTTGAAGACTGAAGCATTGACCATTTTTCAAGTTTTAACTTTGAAATCATCCTCGTTCTTTTAAGGCTTGATCTAATTCTTTTGTTTTTTCTTCTATTTTTTCAAATCTCTTATCTTTAAGTCATAATCCATTTGTCATACTTATCAACCCATGCATATTTCATACTTATGTGTTTTAAGCATGACCTCTAATGACTCTAAGCTCATTTGATATCCTAGAATTTCAGTCCTAGCTCTTTGAAAATTATCTCTTTCTTTTTGATAGTTTTCAAGCAACAGTTTATAAGACTTACTACATTTGGAACAGTAAGGTACCTCTGAGTTTGTAGCCATCAAAGCTAGAGATATTGGTGCATCATCAGCTTTGTTGCTCCAGTCAAAATCACCAAGTCCATCTTGTCCAAAGTGCATGTGCTCTGCATCAAACTCTATGCTCCAATCATCTTGTTCAACTCCAGTCAGTGCCATCATAGCATATGTCACTGGTTCAGCATCAAATTCCTTGGTCCAATCAATATCTTCATTGTTGTCTGTTGCTACCAAGGCTTTTGGGTTTGAATCTTCAATAGCCACAATCCTCTTTTCATTACGACCATTTGCTTTGTTTTCCTGGTATTTAGCAAATCTACACTCTCTAGCAAAATGACCTAACTTTTGACAGTTAAAGCATTCAATTTTTGACTTATCAAAGGTAATCCCATTCTTTGGCTTGAGGTCAATGGATCTTCCTGTCTTCCATAAACTTCCTTATCCTTGCTGTTTAATCATAGCCACTTGCCATCGAATGTCACTTTTCTTCCATAGCAATACTTCATCAATTTGCAGCAGTCTTCATCATCATGAGTTGTGGGCATAGAGCTGTTGAGCAAAGAAGGAACTAGATTTCATCAGAGTGAGAACACAGTTTGGGAGCAGTTGGCACTTGCTTGAGATAGCTTGTGTTATCCTTTTGGGATAATGCTGGTTGCAAGCATACTTTGTTTCAAAGTATGCCCCTTGACTTCAGTGGACAGAAAAAGCCAATGTTTTGAGAGTTGAATTAGAGACACCCTTCAATTCATGCTCATTAACACCTTTAAGTTGTGTGAGATCATCAAATCTAACTCATCTAATCCCAGGTTGTCCCCCGAATCAGGTAGCCACAACAAGCCTCACAGATGGAAGCTTCTTAGAAACTTCAAATTTGCCATTCTTCAATGGACACTGTAGCCTCATGTAATTCTAGCATGCTAAGAATATAGCTGAAACCTTTCATATGCTGAAAACCCTTTTTAAAGTTTCTTCCCCTAATACATAGTAAATGTCTCAAATTGTTGTTTCAACAGATTCTTTTGCATCTTCTTTGATGCTTCGTTTCCTCCAAATCTTGCTTTTATGGCTTTCCATAAAGATCTTGCATCTACAGCATCATGAAAACTGAGAAGATGTCTATCAGGGATGGCAGAAAGCAGTATATTAAGAGCTTTCTCATTGTTTCTTCTTGCGTTTGCAGCAAGTGAAGTCTTTGGAGCAGACCCGAGGGAGATGCAGGATCATTGTGTTTGTTTTCCATTAGTGATTATGTCCCCCATAGTATGTGAACAGTGATAGCAATATACAGGTTTACATGGGTTTTCTTTTTAACAACTAAGGATGAAACCAGTGAGATCCTTAAGAACTTTATCAAAGAAATAGAAAACCTAGTAGATAAGAAAGTGAAAATAATCAGAAGTGATAATGGAACAGAGTTTAAGAACAAAGTTATAGAGATTTTTACAGAGAAAAGGGTATTAAGAGAGAATATAGTATTGACAGGACTCCTCAACAAAATGGTGTAGCTGAGAGGAGGAATAGGACACTAATTGAGGCTGCTAGAACAATGTTAGCTGACTCTAAGTTACCTACCACATTTTGGGCTGAAGTAGTTTCTACTGCTTGCTATGTACATAATAGGGTCTTAGTAGTCAAGCCTCATAACAAGACACCTTATGAACTTTTTAGAGGTTTTAAACCAGCTCTAAGTTTTATGAGACCATTTGGATGTCATGTTACTATTCTTAATACTTTAGACACTTTAGGCAAGTTTGATGGCAAAAGTGATGAAGGTTTCTTTGTTGGATATTCTTTGTGTAGTAAAGCTTTTAGGGTATACAATACTAGAACCAGGAGGGTAGAAGAAAACTTGCATATTGGATTTTTAGAGAATAAGCCTATGATAGAAGGGAATGGTCCAAAATGGCTATTTGATATTGATTCTCTAACCCAATCTATGAACTATGTACTAGTTACTGCAGGTATAATTTCTACTGAATCTGCAGGTACACAAAGTGAACTTAATGCAGGTACATCAAAAGAAGTCAGTCAAGATTGCATTGTGATGCCAATTTAGAAAGATGCTTCATACTTTGATTCACCTACCAAGGATGTTGATAATGGTGAACCAAAAATTACTGTTGATGCTCAAAAGCAGGATGAAGATGGTCCAGATAATGAGAATGTTGAACAAGATAAGTTTGAAGATGATAGCAGTACTAAAGATGTTAATGCTGCTGGACAACATGTTAATACTGCCAGTCCTGAAGTTAATATTGTTGGTCCATCAGTTAATACTACTAGTTCATATGATCAAGATAGCCCTAAAGACATGTTTACTATAGGAGCTAGTCATACACTTGAAGTCACTCATGTTGAGTTTTTCAATGATAATGATAAACCAAAAGTTAATGTAGGGAACATCATAAATTCCTATACAGTTCCAAACACTCCCAATACAAGAATTTATAAGAATCACCTAATTGAAAATGTGATTGTTGATGTGAAGTCATCTGTTCAGACAAGAAGAATGACAAAACCTACTTCTAAACAAGGGTTTCTCAGTGATGTATATGAACAGAAAACACATGATACCCTGAATACTTGTTTATATGCTTGTTTCCTATCACAGATTGAACCAACAAGTATTGCTAAAGCTCTATCTGATTCATCTTGGGTGGAAGCAATGTAGGAAGAACTTCTGCAATTCAAACTTTAATAGGTTTGGATACTTGTGGATTTTCCTAGTGGAAAGAGGGCCATTGGAACAAAATGGGTCTTCAGAAACAAGAAAGATGAAAGGGGAATTATGATTAGGAATAAAGCAAGGTTGGTTGCATAGGGTCATAGACAAGAAAAAGGTATTGATTATGAAGAAGTATTTGCTCCTGTGGCAAGAATTGAGGCAATAAGATTGTTTTTAGCCTATGCTTCTTTTATAGGTTTTCTGGTATATCAAATGGATGTGAAGAGTGCTTTCTTATATGGAACTATTGAAGAAGAAGTTTATGTTACTCAACCACCAGGATTTAAAGATCATGACCATCGAGACAAAGTTTACAAGGTGGTCAAGGCACTTTATGGTTTGCATCAAGCACCAAGAGCATGGTATGAAACCTTGGCTAACTATCTGTTAAGCAATGGTTTTAAAAGAGGAAAAATTGATCAGACATTGTTTATAAAGAAGCAAAAAGGAGATATTTTGCTTGTACAAGTCTATATTGATGACATTATCTTTGGCTCTACAAACAAGGAGTTATGTACTGGATTTGAGAAGCTAATAAAGGATAAGTTTCAGATGAGTTCTATGGGAGAAGTTACTTTCTTTCTAGGATTGCAAGTACAGTAGAAGGATGATGGAATATTTATCAATCAAGATAAATATGTAGCAAAGATTTTGAAGAAATTCAACTATGCTGATGTGAAGTCTGCTTCAACTCTAGTTGATTTGGAAAAGCCCTTAGTCAAAGATGGAGATGCTAATGATGTTGATGTACATCTCTATAGATCTAGGATTGGGTCTTTGATGTATCTCATAACATCTAGGCCAGATATTATGTTTGTAGTATGTGCATGTGCCAAATTTCAAGTTACTCCAAAGACATCACATCTCTTAGCTGTAAAGAGAATTTTTAGATATTTGAAAGGCAAAGCAACTCTAGGCCTTTGGTATTCTAGGGATTCTCTATTTGAACTAGTTGCTTATACTGATAGTGACTATGCTGGAGCAACTCAAGATAGGAAGGTGTTGTTTGTTTATTAAGAGGCTCTGAATCTGAATCTGATTCGCACATCTAAATCTGAATATTTGATCGAAAAGTCTAAATCTAATTCCCATCTTAATCTGAATAAGTGGTCGAGAAGTCTGTTTGTTTTGATAAAAATGTATATATGTGGTAAATAATAGTTTTTACAATTTAAATATAAAACGATTGCATTGGCACAAAAAATAAATTTTATTAAATAAAAAACAAATTTTATAATATAATCAATTTAAAGTTAAAAGTATTTAAAAAAACATGCAATCTCATGTTTATTCGACAAAAATAAACGTGTTAGAGTTTAAATTGAACTTTTAAAACGATTAACTAAATGAGTCGCGTTAGAATTAAGATGTATGCGTCCGAAATCGTACCATTCAATTTGAACAAAATATAATTGGCACATATAATCTTATACATTCTTTATATAACAAAACATATGCAATCATTCTATTTTAATACTTTTAATACAAAAGATAAAAGTGAAACAAGAAAAATAATCAAGAAATGAAAAAAAAACATTAAAAAAATAACAACAAAGTAGAAAATAAATAAAAAAAAGAAAAAATACATTAAGAGGTGTTAAGACAGCCCCTCTACATCTAGTTCAGTAAGAGGTTTGTGGATCTTACTGCCTCTTAATGGCCAGAAAAAAACAAACGCTCTTAACAGTGTTTGCCTCTTACCGCCTCTGAATGACATGAAAAAAACAAACAGTCTTAATGACCCAAATGTCTGACCGCGTCTGACTGAGTCAGATTAAGATGCTGTTAAGAGACATTTCTTAAAAAACAAACACCACCGAAGTCTACAACTGGAGGTTGTCATTTTTTGGGAAACAAGTTGATATCTTGGCAGTGTAAGAAGCAAACTGTGGTTGCTACTTCTACAACAGAAGCTGAATATGTGGCTGCTGCTAGTTGCTGTGGACAAGTACTCTAGATTCAAAACCAATTGCTGGATTATGGGTACAATTTCATGAATACTGTCATTAATATTGACAATAACAGTACTATCTGCATTATTGAAAATCCTGTTCAACATTCTAAAACAAAACATATAGAGATTAGGCATCATTTTATAAGAGATTGCAATGCTAAAAAGTTAATACAAATGGTTAAAATTCATACTGATTATAATGTTGCAGATCTTCTTACAAAAGGTTTTGATGCTAGAAGGTTTCAGTACTTGGTCTCAAGTATTGGAATGCTTAATCCTTAAATGTCTATATCTCTTTATGTTTTTGTAAAAGTTTTGTAAAGGATTAATACTGTTAGTCTTGTCAATTAGTACTGCTAAGTATAATTAAAACTGTTAGTTATACTTAAGACTGTTTGTTAAAACTGTTAGTCATACTTAATGCTGTCAAGAAGAAAATACTTTAGATTTTGTATTTTTTTTTCTATGGACTAACATCTGCAGGTAAAGCATATTGCATACCTGATGTTGAATGCTTCACCTTTGAAGTGATGTTTGAGATTTATGTGTCTCATTGTTAATCCTGTTAGTACCATTTAATACTGCTAAACAAGAAAACTAGTTAGATTATGTTTTTCTTGGTGTTGAGCTAACTTTTCTGGTTTAAATAAATGAAGTGTGAAGTTGGTTACTACATGATGTATTATTTGTGGGAGAGAATGTTGGTTGTTCTTGTTGTGTGGTTTTTGTAACACCACAAAACAAATGTCATCTGTTCACCATTCTATAGACATCAAGAATTGACTAGTCCAGAGCATACGGCTAATGGTAAAGACTTCTCAATCCCGTTGTTGATAGTTGCTAGTTTACTCAAAACTATATGGTTATCAATGCACCATATTTTTTAAAATGAAGCATTGGCTAGTCCAAAGCAAACGGCTATTGGTAAAGACTTCTCAAATCCGTTGATAGTTGATAGTTTACTCAAAACTATATGGTCATCAATGCACCATATTTTTACAATGAAGCATTGGCTAGTCCAAAGCAAACGGCTATTGGTAAAGACTAATCAAATCCATTAATGGCTCGTAGTTTGCCAAAAACTATACTTTGTGTGGATTGTGAGTCAAAAGAAAAAGAGATTTTGGTGAGCCTAAACAGACAAGAGAGATGTGTGAAAAATAAAGCAGAGTGGGAAAAAAAAAAAAAAAGTGAGCCAAAAGAATTGAGAGATAAAATGTGAGCTTAAAAACAGAAATAGAGATTGTGTGAAGTTATTTTTGAGTAATACAACACTTTGATGTTTGTACTACTTTCGGGTGGAGAAGTTAATACTGCTAGGCTAATTTTAGTACTACTAGACCAAATTTAGTACTGCTAGATGACCGTTAGTACTGTTTGGCCTAACAGATTTTTCATTAATTAATAGAACCATTGAGATATTTCTGCCAAATTCATATGCTATACGGCGTGTTGACAATTGGCTTTCGTGATTCTTTATACGATTTATGTTAAAGTTTCAGGATAACTCAATATTCTTTTAAGTCGGTCAATTCATTTACTCTCATTCTCTATTTATATCTCAATTAACTTTCTCCAGCCTCTATATATTCATCCACGATCATATCCCACTCGATTACTCACATTTGTATTCATGGCAAACTTGGAATTTTGTGACAAGCACAACATGGTAGCATTTCTAGAGAAATCTACAGGAAGTGTAGGGTTTTATCAAATCATCGATTTCCTAAATCGAAGTCACATTTGCTATGTACTCACAAAGAAGCCATAGGTTTGTGTCTCATTTATCAAACAAACTTCTTGGACGTCTGTAAGTTATACTGCTGATAATGGAGAAGTTAAGAGTTACTTGCTGCGACCATTGATGGTTACTCATTGACTATAAAACTGAGGGATCTTTAGACGTATCTCGAAGTTTCGATCGATCAAGATCGGTTACTTTCTTCTATTCCTAACTCGGAGATCTTTGAGCAATTGGCACTTATGGGATATCACACAGACTCAAATAAGTTAACTTTTCAAAAGGGTGCTTTTTCACCTCAATGGAGGTTTCTTATCCACTCTATTCTTTATTGCCTTAGCCTAAAGAAGACTGCTTGGGAGCAGTTTAGTAGTAATATTGCAACTGCTGTTATCTGTTTAGCTACCAATAGGAAGTATAATTTCTCTAGGATGATTTTTGAGCATATGGTGTCCAATAATCTCTAGCCCAATAAGTTTTTGTTATACATGTTCATTCAAATATGATTGATATGACAGAGGAACCAACTTCAACAAACACTCCAGAACATAAATGTACCTCTCTCTTAGCTTGAAAGTTGTTTGTATCACCATATGAAGAGGCCTACAAAGGGATTTTTAGGCCAGGAAGTTGCTTTATTCCCTACTATGCTAGATGTTACTGAACCTTCCACTTTACCTTCAAGAATCACATCCTCACCTTCCCACTCACCTGAACATTCACCTTCACCTACATATTCACCTGCACCTGCACCTTCACCTACACCTGAACATACCACTGCTGCACCAACACAACCATTACCAACACAACCATCACCAACACAACCATCACCAACACAACCATCACCTGGAGCAGAACACCATCTTCCTACACCCAATGAATCACCTATCCATGCTGTTCACTCACATGGAAGTGATGAGGGTAGATTGCAACTCAATGAATTGACAGATTTGGTTACCAAACTATTTGATAGGATTGGAGTTTTGGAGGATGACTTGAAGACAACAAAGCAAACCTACAGTTTTGTATTTACTAAGCTCATACTCAGGGTCAAGAAGCTAGAGGCTCAAATCAAGATTGGGAAAGCAAGAAGGAGAGCTAAAATTATTCATTCAGATAATGAAGACATTGCATATGATTCTTCTAAATAAGGGAGGATATTATCTGATGCAAAAGTTCAAGAGAAAGCAAGTAATGAAACTGAACTTGTGATTCAAGATGTGACTCCTACAGAAGTAATACAAGATCAAGAAAGCAGTGAGAAAGGAAGTGTTGAAGTTAGTACTGCTGGTGCAAAGAAAGTTACTGCTAGTGAAGAAGTTCCAATAGTTAGTACTGCTCAGGTAAATCTTAGTACTGTTGGAGGAACTGTTACTTATACAAGAAGGAGTGCAGCAAAGGAACATGATTCAGTTGTATCCAAGATCAAGAAGAAGGCATGTCAAAAAATGAGTCATGAAGCATATCGTCATAAAGCTTAATGAAGTTCGAGACGAGTCGAGTTAGTTAACTTAGGTTGCTTTTACACCCCAAGTTAAGAGTACCTCAAAGTGCGAAATAGACACGTAATCATTTTGCTTTGGTTTTCGGTTTCAATTATACCCCTTATTCAAGTTCGCACATTTCTATTTCTCTCAAGTATACTTTTAAAGCATTTATCCAAGTTCGTGTTTGGTCTGAAATTGTACAAATGTATTGTTAGAGTTCTTAAGTTTCTACAAATTATTCAAATATTTTTGAGTAAAACAGAACAAAGACTAGAATTGAAAATAAATATATAGAATGCTTGAAAAATGTTGTGTAAAGATATTTGTTGCAATTTGTAACATATCATTGTTATCATATACAATCAAGAAGAAGCATGCACGCTTGAGTGATGCATACACCGTCGACAATATCCCCACATCTTAGGTTATGGATCACAACAAAAATAATACAGTAACTATAAGTCAAACTAAAATCAAGATTTACAGTTTTCGCCTTTTCGGCTTAAAACGTGCACCCTTTTGATTTTCATAAAGCCATAGGGGAATGTGCAATTTGTAGTTTGTAGGATTTTTTTATTTTCTTAAATGAAAACAAATAATCAAATACCTACTTATTTCTTTGATGAGTTGAAGGAAGATGAGTTTGACTTACAAAAGTTTGGATGAAATATGCAAATTATTTCTTTGTGAACAAAGCTCGTGCATTGCACGGGAAATGATGGGGTCTATATATACACAAACTTTGTGGTGGAAATCAGCTCAAACAACCATCATTGGAAGGGGAACTGAAGCACCGTCACACGCAGTGACAATCAAAACAACTATTGATGATGGAAAATAAATACAGCTTCCCAATTACACAAACTATAACCCTTAGCATTTAATACATTTAATTAGCCTTTATCAAAGGCACAAAATAATCTCTTTGAAATTTATTTTAACCAAAAAACACCCCTCAAGTGAAAAATCTCATACATTAACAAACTCAACACATAACGGCCAGTTTTGCGTTAACTCAGGTTAAGTTGTGATATAAGACCCTCCGCAAATAATTGCTACTCACAACAAACACAGTCAACCGCATAAAAACATATCATTGTCTTTTATGTTCCTAAAATATTCTCTTTATTATTTAGACCAAGAACTTAACAAACCGGGTGCACTAAAGAATGCCTTATGTCACGGACTTGTCTCGACAAGGGTCTTCCGTGTTAGGAATAAATCTTCACAAGACTTAATACTGCCAAGGTATAACTAACAGTACTAATGGAGTTAGTACTGCTAGTACAAACTTAGTACTGCTGGTGTTAGTTAATACTGCTAGGAGAAAGAGTTAATACTGCTGATGGTCAAAGCTGCTGACTTGGAGATAAGTATGCATGGAGATTATTATGGGATGCTGGTAACTGATCCTAAAAGATAGGTAGTTATCTTTGTAAAGGACTCCTTGTGTTCTATAAAAGGAGATCCTAGGTTTAGGATATACATATACTTAGACGAATACTTTTAGAAAAAGATTGTGATAGCTTCAAGGTTGTAACCCCAGTACTACAAGAGTACTCGTATTATTATTCTAATAATATTGAAGCAGTTTGTTATTACTTCATTGTTCATTGTTTGTTTGGTTATTACTGTTCTATTGATAAACACCTCTAGAGTATCAAAGTGTAGATTCCGCATACACTTTGGTATACATACAAAGTCTCAACCATTGTTATTTTGGATTCATCCAAGGTAACAAACACTTTACTACGTAAAGAATCGATCAAGGCGTGGGATCAACAAGTGGTATCAGAGCCTGTGCTTTGAGAAACTTTGATCTAGGGATAATGGAGTTGGAAAATTCTCAGAACAATGCGTTGGCAAAGCTTCCCATGCTCAAACTCGAGGAGTATGAGATGTGGGAGATAAGGATCAAATAGTACTTTCAGATCCATGATTATGCGTTATGGGAGGTAAT